>PVIU01021132.1:0-32283 GCA_004026605.1 Ondatra zibethicus | reverse complement strand
AGCAGACATGATGCTAGAGAATTCTACATCAAGACCCAAAGGCAACAAGAATTGAACTTTCTTACTGGGTGTGGATTGAGGATATATGAAGCCTGAAATTGGCCTCTGCCGTGGTACACTGTGATATAACAAGACCACACCTGCTCCAACAAGGTCGCACCTCCTAACAGTGCCACTTCCTTTTGTGGCCATTTTTTTTTCAAACCACCACACATATGATCTATCAAAATTAAAGCAAAATAAGATAAATATTTAAAATACATCTATAACAAGCAATGATGCTTAAGCCGCTGGAGTTAAGTCATACTCACTATAAACTTTTAAAGACCAGCATCAATTCTTCCAAAATTATTTCATGAAATAGCAAAGCATGCAGTGCTTCCAAAATCTTATTATAGAGCCACTAATGCCCTGATGCCAAAACCAGATAAAGAAACAACAACAAAAACAACAGACTGAGGATGAATCTTCTTGACCAACACTGATGCAAAATTCTCTGGGTCAATGAGCTAGCTCAGCTGAAAAATGTGTTTACGACTGAGGCTAAGAGCTGACGTTTGATCCCTGGGACCCACATGGTAGGAGGAGAGACCCAACTCCCACAGGTTGTCCTCTGACATCTGTACACATTCCATGGCACATGTACACACACACATATACCAAAAGAAATAAGGCTAAGGAACTAAAGAGGTACTTTCCAAAACGAAAAACAGATGGTTAATAATTTTTGTAAGACACATTCAATATCCTTAGTCGTCTGGGAAATGAAAATTAAAACTCCTTGAGATTCTATCTCTTGCCAATTAGAATGGTAAATATATATCTTATCTCATATATATATGTCATATATATCATATATATATATATATATATATATATATCAAGAAATGCTGGCAAGGATGCAGAGAAAAGGGAGCCCTTATTCATTGTTCGTAGGAGTGTAAACTGATGCAGTCACCATGGAAATCAATGTGGTGATCTCACAAAAAAACTAAAATTAGAATTACCATGTGACCCAGGTTTGTCAAACCTGGGTGTACACCTAAAGGGTTTAAAAATACTTGGGTACCCCTGTTTTTCATAGCTTCGTTCACAATAGCAAAGAAATATGATCAGGTGAGGTGTCATTGATAGATGAATGGATGATGAAAACATGGCATTTCGTTCAGATATAATGAAAAATGAAATCTATAGGAAAAATGGATATGAATAAAAGGTATACTGAAATAGTTTTGGCTCAGAAAGATATTCAATATTTTCTCTCCTAGCTGGGTTGTACTTTCTAATTTTTCTATGCTTGCACTTATTTGGGCATCTGGACAGAGCCCAGGAAATTAGCCAGGAGTCTACAAGGGGACAGGGAATGTGGATTTCAGGATGGGAAGTGGAGGGTGGTAAGCGATATTTAAGTTGAGGGGAAATGAGTGGAAAGATGGGTCAGCAGGAAAGGCTGTGCATAGCTCTCTCAGAGGACCTGAGTTTGATTCCCAGCACCCATGTTGGGCAACTCACAACTGCCTGTAACTCCAGCTCCAAGGACACTCTCTTCTGGCCTTCACAGTCACTGCACTTACATGCACACATATTCCCATATGTGATACACACAATTAAAACAAATAGGAAGGGAAATATTGAGGGCATTTAAGTAGGATGGGGGCAGGGGTATGGGATAGGATGCAGGGAAAAGGGTCAATAAAAACTAAGTTGTCAGAAAACACCGTAAGTAAATCTGATACTTAGTAATTTAATTAAAAAAATAAAAATAAATGACTTTGAATGGTGGTAGACTGTATGGGTGGATAAAAGCTTCTCTTGGTAGCCATAAAGTTAAATGGGAATCCCACTGCTAGTGTTGAGCTACCTTCCTATAAGTTTTTGGAGTAGAGGCTCTGAGACCCCTAAACAATTCAAAAATTGCCCCGCTAAGTACTCCCCAGAACTAGATGGTAAGACCCCTATTGCTAACGACCCCACACCTTCTGCTCACCAGATACAAAGAAGTCAAGTGGGAACTCACAGCAAGTCTTGCCTGCAGAGGGAGAATTGACATCAGCTGTCTTATTCAGATGTGGCTCCTGTGTGTTATGCTACCCAGTCACTAGGTAGGATGTGTACATTTGTTATGGAGTAATGTTTCCTGGAGCAAGGTACACACACATCTACTCACCCCATGTGGGGAGCCTCTGACAGACTATAGCATGGATGCCATCTGAGGAGCTGTAGTAGGCCCAAGCATGACTCTGGCAGGCCTTGCCCTTCCCCCATTCCCTCTGCCTTGCTAAATTGTTCGATTACATTCTTAAAGCTGGCCACCAAGGTCTATTCCCTCATTTGGCCACTTCTTCTTCCTGAGGCTAACCACCAGGTCCAACTATCAAAGCATTGAAGTAAAGCAAGCAAAAACTCCATTTGGTTCACCCAATTGAAATAGTCAAAATTAACCAGCTCATTCCTAACATGGTATTCCCCTTTCCCCTTTATAAAATGCCATTTGTTCATGGGCCACATCTGTCTTGCCTGTCTCTATCCAGAGGCAGTCCTTTGTCACTCAGGGACAAATGTCCCTTCCTCTTCACTGTTCCTTTCCCTGTCTCTCTCATCCTCTGTCTCCTGTCTCTTATTCTCCCGCTGTTTGTCCCTCTGGGGCATAAATCTTCTTTGTACTAAGAACTTAATCTTGGGGTGTCTCGTGTCTGAAGTCTTTTCATCACTGAAGTCCAACTTGGTGAACAAATGGGTTTTACTGGGGTTACTTATAGAAGCAGAAATGACCCAAAAGAGAGCTACATCACAAAAGCCCACCACAGCATGGGTGGCAACTCACAGGTAACTTGAAGTACACTGCACAGTCTACAGGCAACTCAACAAGTTGGAGAGTGTCCTTTCGAAGTGACTCGGTTGGTTTGAGCCTCATCCAGGCACCTCAGCTGGTTTCTGCTTCTTCTAGGAAGCAGGACTTGTCTCCGAGTCCTTTTCGCAGTTTGACTTGTCTGAAAGTGACTCTCACCAGTCTTTATTATCTACTCTTGGGAAGGAGGGACCTAGTAAATCCGGTCAGTTTCAGGGACTTCCTTAAGTTATTTTGAGTTGTTACCTTCTGGCTTAAGGAAACTTACTGCAAGATGAAATGTTTCAGTCATGGAGGAGACAGCTATACAAGTAATCAACCACTTTGATTGGAGTTGAGGCCCCCTGAACAGAAGGGAAATTGAAAGATGGTACTGTAAACCTAGTTAATGGCCTACTGGGGAAGCTACCAATGTTATTTGTTATACAGTCATAACATCCCTTTAAGTTGCTTTCTAAGCCTTATGTTTATGCCAATGTTTTATTGCTGTCACCAGCTTTGGCCAGAGATGATTCCTTTTCAATGGTCAGCAGTAACTATAGAGAGTCACAACTGGTCAGGCTTATGAGAGCAGCTGTCGAATACACAGCCAGTCATAAATGAATGGCACACCTACATCACCCCTTCACGGATCAAGGAACACGTCACGCAAAAAGTGGAAGGAACGTAGGAGGTGGGGGATGCGGGGGAGTCTGGTGACACAGCTGTTGTACTTTGTGTGTACTTAAAAAAAATCAGTGCGTGTGCATGTGTGTGTGTCATGGTGTGTATGGAAGTCAGAGGGCATTTCAGGAATATGTTCTTGCCTTCAACCTTATTGAGGCAAGGTCTGTTTAGTTGATCCTCCTCCTCTTCTTGCTACTCCTCTGTCTCTCCTGCTACTGCTGCTGCTGCTACTGCTGCTGCTGCTGTTGAGTCTCTGGGTGATTCTTCTGTTCCTGTTTCCCACCTTGCCGTAGGAGAGCCAGAATTATGGGTGCCACCACATCTTCCTTTTTGAGCGGGTTCCGCTAGTGAACTCAAGTGTCAGGCTATGTAGCTAGTGCCTTGGTCTCTTGAGCCATCTACCCAGCCCATGAACGCTCTAGAACTCAAAACAGCTGTGGTTACCCGCGGAAGACCTGCACAAATCAGGCCTGTCAATGTTGTCGTGGAAGAGAAATGGAGTCATGGGGTCCTACCTCTCCTGAGAACTTACAATCAGTTAATAGTATACTACTATATATACTATTATATAGAGGGGAGGGGCGACAAGACCCCACCCTTCCTATTAGGAAATTTAATCATTTCTAGGAGGGGGAGAAACGTCTTTAGTGATGCTGCCACTGATAAGCTGCTGCTCAAGAAAGGGCTAATATTAGTTTGGGTCTTATGAGAGTGTTACAAAACCAAACTCCCTTCACTTTGCTTCCTGGCCACAGTGAGGTGAACAACTTGACTTTGCAACAAGGACTGTAGTGTCGGCTCTCAAGCCTAGTGACAATGATGCCTAGTGACCACAGACTGAACACTCGAAAACCCTGAGCCAAAATAAATCTTTTGTAGGGTAGCAGGCCAGTGGAAATTTACCCTGCCCCTGGCTCTGAGACTTGGAAATCCCCACCCCTGACTCAGCCTTAAGAGCCAAATGTTTCAGATTTACCCTCCAAGCACGGCTCTGGCTGCACTGTACTTTTCCACTAGCTCATCTGCAAATGTTTCTGTTGCAAATGTTCTGCATGCTCCAAAGACCCTATAAAAACTGCCCCACCCCAAGCCCTCTGCAGTCTCTCTTCCAATGCAGAGGCAGCTGCCATTCTGCTCGCCCTGATCTCTTGTGTGAGATTGGTTGCATCATGTGACTTTGTGGTATTCCTTAGCCTCCAACTGCCAGGATGCCCTTGTGGCAGAAAAACCCTTATATCTTTCTCCAGTTAATTTCTCTCAGGTATTTCATGACAATGACAAAACCCTGGCACATTGTCTAGGTGCTATAAGAAAAATAAAAACAAGAAGTAGCCAAAAGACTAACTGGAGGTCAGGGGAGACTGAACATGAACTGCAGTGGACAAGGAAAGGGGTATGCATTAACAGGTTAGTGATCTGAGGTGAGGATGGAGAGAGCTGCATTGGTCAAGGAAAGGGGCATGCATTAACAGGTCAGAGTGATCCAGGGTGAGGATGTCACTGAGTTCATAGTTTGTGGACAATTGGGAGCAGCCGATGAGGCAGTTAACCAACGAAGGAAAGTAGGAAGTCTTGAGCCACATCATGCAGAAGCCAGCAGACAGCCGAGACTTACTTGTTTAGATCATGCCACTATCATAACCAATACAAATCACCACACAGCCTTTGGATCAACTGAGAAAAGCCACAATGCCATTTATGTTCCTGTCAATCACATGTGGAGCTATTTGATTGTTAAGCCAATTCTCTACAGCAAAACCTCTGAACAGGAGTCCAGGAGAGAAAATGAACCCAGCGCTTACACTGTATACAAGAAGGAAATGAGTACATACACTCACAATGCATACTGTGGGCAATGTGTCTTAGTTTTCCAAATAAATTATTCTTTGCAGGACTTTGTTTCATTCAGTGTGTGGGAATGCATACTGCAGTGCACAAACAGCTCAAAGGACCACTTGGAGTGAATTCTGTTTCCACATTGTGGGTCCTGAGGAATCAATCTTGTTGGGATTGGGGGGAAGTGCCTTTACCTGGTTATCCATCTCACTGGTCTGTTTCTAAATCATCTCTTTAAAATGCTTCCCTCCCCCCCCCAAAAAAAATTGCTAAGAACATCTATTGTGTAACATCCCCAGTGAGAAAGGATTTCACACTGATATGCCTAGTGTAAGAATGCACCAGCCACTTTCAGGGAGGAGCAGTGCTGGCCTCTTGACCTTGAACTTCCCAGCCTCTAGAGTTGAGAAATACACAGTTCTTTAAACTGCACCATGCACACTGGACACCTATTGTCCTGGGACCAGGGTGTGTGTGTGGGAGATGAGACAGGGTCTACGTAGCTCAAGCTGCTCTGGAACATGCTGGAAGTTTAGACATGCACTAGTCCCTCAATATGGTGCTTTTATCATGGAGGAAACTCAACATTTTCATCATTGTTACATTTCTGCAGGGCAAGTTTAATCTATATTATTACTAAGTAGTTTCCAACTAATTAAAATTTCCTTTGAATTTAAGCAGGCTAATGAAATGATCACACACAAAAAAAATTCAGGTATTGGACTGTGCAAAATAATCTAAACATTTAAAATGTATTATAAAACCAACATAGACAACTCAAAGAGAAAAAGTTTTATTGATATAAAATGCACTTATAAAATGTCCACAGAAGACATGTAATTTTTCACTGCTATATAAATTTATTGGGAATGTTATTCACATCTATTGTCACTTAAAACATACTGTAAACAATGAGTTATACCCTAAAACAAATGCATAACTGATTCTCAGCAATCATTGGTTTAATCATTAGTAAGGTTACACGATCACATCTATATTCTGGAATGTGCATTTACTTTGATGTAGTGTAAGGAATTCAGAGCATGACTGCACACCAATGCTTCAGAACAGTCACCACTAACTGGATCTTCATGATAGGACTCCCTCTGCTTGGAAATGGCAGCGTTTGGAGAAGGTCTGCAACATGGCTCCAGGACTCTCACCGCAGCAATCTGTGGGCATCTGTGACTACGTGTGCACACACAAAACTAAAAGTTTACCTCTAGTAAACAAGTGCAACATTACTGTCAACTGTTCTGCATAATTAAATAGTAAAGCCTAAGTATTTGTAAACAAACAAAACACACAAATGCTAAAATCTATTTTTAAAAACGCCATCAGTCCGTAACTCATCTCATATGGTCTATGTGATTACAACTGAATTTCTGAAAGGCGCATGTATTATCTCTGGTAATAAGGCTTTGCAATGAGTGCTTCAAATTCCATACCATGAAATGTGCATTACTGACATTTATCTTATGCAGCATGAAGTTCAGGTCAAGGACTTCCAAATCCTGAATACCACAGTCCATTTCAAAATTCCTCCAAGGTATGGCTCTGCAGCAGGTTTAGCAGATTACATATGAAGTGTTTAACTCCCTCTACTTCAAGTATCAAAGAACTCGGAGGCTCAAAATCTCTAGATTGTAACTGAAAATACAAAGCTTCAGAAAATATGTTTTGATAGAAGTTATTAACTGAAATAAGATTCTTAAGCTAAGTATTATCTGCATTAACCTGCTAAGCATAAGGAATTGATAATTTTAGATCTGAATACTTGCTCCCAAGTGATAAGACAATTTGCTTTAAGACACATGGTTACCAAGGTGAAAAAATGGGAAACTTCGAACAGTTTTTACTTTAATTGTGTTTGCTTTTGAATGATACTTGGATTTTGATCTGAACATGGACGCCTGGCTTCACAGTACTTAACGAAGAAGGAGTCACTTTGGAAACGGATATTTCAGAAGCTCTGCAAAGACCTTACAAGTGTAGTCTTTCAGTGCCATCAGAAACCCTGCAATATTCTGGTACCTTAAAGCTTCAGAAGGAACTGATTTTCTGAAATTTTAATGCTATTAAAAACAAAAGGTCAATAGGAAGCGCTGCTGTCCCTCAGCGCTGCAGACAACCCCAGTGTGAGCACAGTTCTCAGAGCAGGCGGCTCCCGAGCGCACTCATGGAGAAGCGAGGATCTCAGGGAAACTCGGGCCTCACTGTAGAGCACTCAACAGCAAGTGCTCAGGCGTTCTGGAGCTGGCTCACCTATGTAAAATATCGGAGAGGCTGTGAAAGTGTGGAATCAACACGCTAGGAAAACAGTGTAACAAAACCAAACACGACTATGTTGAAGCCTTGTCTAGAGTAACTAAAAAATAGAAATCATGAGTCTTCTATAGCATTCATTTAAAAAATACATAGAAGTGAAAAGTGCTATTTTTCAAAAAGTACAATTTTCCTCCCAACTATATCAACATGGAATGATTTCAGTTCTCCGTGTACTAAAAGCTGGAATTTTACAAAACTATATTGTGACACTTCATAAACCAATCTTAATCAGTAGTGGCTTCTGCTTCTGCTGGACCCCTAATCAGTCTCCGGATCCCTCTCTTTCCTGCAGGGCCTTTAGGTTTAGCAAAGCTCTGCTTATGTGCATGCTGCTTAGGATGTACTTCGTCATAAAGGAAGTCTGCGGTCAGTTCATCCCCATTGTCTATCTCAATCTGCAAAAGAGAAAATCAGTAGTGAGAAACCATATAAAACAGGGAACATTCAAAACCTAATACAAACAATAAAGCAGCTCGCAGGTACGGATGCTACACATGAGCATGCCACAAGCCTTCTGCAGGAGAGAAATCCAAAACTGTGAAGTTACCCTTCCACCCTTTCCAGCGATGCACTACAGCAGCCGTATAAGCACAGCCAGCCACCGTCCCCTGCTCGCTGCCTCTCGCTGCTTCTCTTCTGTCTGTTATAAGCAGAAGTGAGCACTGGACCCTCTGGCTGCTCTGTTTTCTACACTCAGACACCAGCTCTTTCATCTTTGGGACACTTGGAATAACTTGCAACAGGGGCAGGACAACAATGGCCTACAGACCAAATCTCCCACCCAACTTAACAGCAGTTCACACTTTAAGGGACTTTAAAAACAACAAAAATGCAAAGGAGACCCACGTGACAAAGCCTAAGATATTTACTGTCTGATCTTCTGTAGTGTCAGCTAACCCTTCTGAAAGGTCCTCAATGCACAGCGAGACCCACAGAATCTAGAGTTGCTTGAGGCTCAGCACCCCAACAACAGCAATTTGTAAGTCTTTCCTTATGCCTACCAGCATCTAAGAACATATATGGAGATCTGGTAGCAGCACCCCACTTTGTAAACTGACAGAAATGTTCTGTATATGTTGTACTACTAGTGCTACACATGGCCAATGAGCATTTGCAATTACCAGTGTTATTAAGAAACTGAATTATATATTTTATTCAACTTTACACTTAAAACAGCCACGTGTGGCCTGTAGCTCCCATACTAGATAGTACAGATCTCCAAAGGGCAGGGTGGGGGGAGGAGAGGAGATCATGACAGATCACCCCCAGGCACTCAGCAGGTTCTAAGGACTTAGGGTGAGAACCATGAAACTGAACGTTTTCATTGATAAACCACAACACCTAAAAATTTACATCGTACTAAATGGAAATGACAAAATATCCAGCAAAACTACAAGACTCATAAAGAGTAAAGTCTACCTTTCTGATTATATCCATCTGTAACTGTCTCTCCACGATTTCTAGCAGAGGGCTCTTGCAGCTGGAATACAGCATCCGCTCTCTTATGCTGCACGTGTATCCAGGCATTGAATAAATAAAAACTGTAAGGTAAAATAACAATTAGGACTATCACTTAAAGCAAGTCTATTAAGCCTCCAAAAAAACTTCATATAAGACCCCGGCAAGAAATACGTAAGAATATGGTGCTAAAGCATGGCAGGCAAAGGGAAGGCTCCGTGTGTCACATACCTATGGACTCTAAGTAGTCTCCTTCATGAGAATGCTTATACAGAAAGAAGTGGTAACGGGCTGAATCCTTGGGAATCCTCTTTGGCAAATCTTTTAGTTCTGTATTTGTTGTGTTGGCCAAAATTATTGTTTCATTTTTTATATCTATTTCCTACCCAAAATAAACAACACTTATTAAACAGGTAAAATAGAAGTTAACTGAGAAGACAAAGATGATACAGAGGTGTGGATTAACTGAATTTTTCATACATATATAGTACATGGCGATTAAAAAAAAAAGAATCAACAATGAGACCCTGCCTTAAAAACAAAAAATTAGTAAAAAACCAATTCATTAAAAATAGGAATTATACAAGCCATAAGTTACCAAAAAGAACAGCTACTTTACAGCCATCTTACCAACTGTACATAGTTGAGTTCTTTGTTGCTCAGTTTTTCCAAAGCCTGGAAAGCGTCTCGAGAAATAGGAAATGCCACTCCTTGTAGTGTCTGATGCTTTGTGTCTACACCCACGTCAGTCTGTACCTAAGACACAGACAGAATTGATGGGTAAAACTTTAGTTTCTGCCCCGCTGTCCCGGCAACCGTTCAGTTCCAAATAAGTAAATAGAGGCTTCTATTAATGAAAAACTGCTTGGCCTATTGCTCAGGTTTATTCATAACTAGCTCTTACAACTTAAATTAACCCATAATTCTTATCTATGTTTAGCCACATGGCTTGGTACCTTTTCTCAGTGAGGCATTCTCATCTTTCTTCCTCTGTGTCTGGCTGGTGACTGCTTCTCTGTCTTTCCTCTGGCCAGAATTCTTTAAGTTTGGTTACCCTGCCTAAACTTCCTGCCTGGCTACTGGCCACTCAGCGTTTTATTAAACCAATATGAGTGACAGATCTTTACAGTGTACAAGAGCATTATCCCACAGCATAGCAGTGCCTGAGGGCAAAAGCAGAAAACTCCACTTTAAAGAAAATATTAAATCTCACCCTTTCTCAATCTTTAATTCAAATTCTTAAAACATTTTAAACTTAGAAGGCATATAATTTCTCACACTGATTTACAGTCCTGCTAGCACACTGTGGACCTACAGAAGAGTGTGTGACACACTGGTATGAAATATTGGGACGGAGCCTTGAATGAACAGTTTCAGGACTCTGGAGTTTCCTTCGCTGCTCCTGGTACAGGTCCAAGTAGCTACAGTTAACTCTTCTAAAGTGTCATCAGGTTACCTCTTTAAATGCAAACTTTTCTTGCTGAAAGTTCTGAATAGTAAATGTATACTGTATGCATAGAATTTTACTGTTCTACTGAACATAAAATGTGACACAAACACCATGCACTGAACTGAAATGAGGACACAGGACACAGACAAACCACACAGCTCAATAAGCTACAACCGCACGCGCCCCAGAAGTGTGGTTTTCTTTACTAAACAGCTTGTGTGTGGATGAGAGGATACTTGAAGAAAGCTTTCCAAGTACATGGTTACGATTTTTCTACTTGATAAATGACAGCTCGTAAAGGGTCTCATTTGCAATATTGCAACAGAAAGTCAAATACGAACTACTTAAGAAAAAAAATGAATGGAGATTCTACAGCATGGTATTGGATAATGAAAACATCATAGAACATATGCAAGTGCATACCCCAATATGATCCTCTGGGTTCTGATTGCAAGGAATAAAACAAACTTTCAAACTTGTAGAAAAAAAGTCACATAAAAAGCCCTACTCAAATAACTTTAGCTTAAAATACATGCTACGTCCTTGCCATCAACTTCCTGTTAAAGGTACCGAGCCATTTCCAGACTAGTTGGCCTAGTATAAAGACAATGAACAGTAGTTTGGGACACTTGCTCTTTGTAAAGTTTCAGTAGAAAGAAAGTAGTTATGAAAGTCAACTAAGATGGCTGCAAAAAATATTAAAATTATGTCTCCAAGTTTACTGGCCTCAGTATGCTTAACAAATACTGCATCTCCATATACATCTCCAGGTTCACAGAAACTGAAGCCCGTTTAAGTGACCTTCAACATTCTCCAGCATTTAATTTTATTCTCTTTAGCAAACACTAATCTCTGAAGCAATATATTTTTAAAGAATTTTCTTTATGACGTTGTACTAAATATAAAACTCTTTGCAATCAATGGGTAACACATTTCTCCCTTTAAAAAGTACTCATGGCACAGAGCTTCTAGCCGGAAGTGTCTGCTTTAACACATACATTTTGGGGACAGCCCTTTACGAAGGGCTATTAGTTAATATGAATGTTTTACTTTTTTTTCTGAAAACACATTAAGCACATAGATCCATTCCTAAACTAAACAAAATAATCCTAACTGATCCAACATCTGAATTTCAGTTACCTTCGTGTCTATTCATTTAATACATGGTATCGTGACACACTTGAAACCTTGAAAGCATGGAAGTTATAACTTACCTCATTAATTTTAATCTGTCGTAATTCCTCCTCTGCTGCCGTCAGTGGGGCAGGAGAAGACTGGGACAGCAAGTACTTTTTATATCCATGTAATGATACATCTTCCTGCAAGCAAACAAATAAATTATTATTTTCCAGAAATATAACCAAAGTGAGGCTACATTAGGAAAAACAAAAATTGTTAATTGAAAAAATAAAGTGATAATACATAGCATAAGAATTTTACTCTCTTAATCTTCTATTTTGAAGGTTTCAAGGCTTTTAACAAGTGTCTCCTTTTCCTCAAGTTCATAACCATTTAATCTTTTGTTTAAGTTTGATCATCAAATAGTGAACTGATCCAGCCTCAACCCTACGGGGCATATGTAATTTGCCATCCGCAGAAAACTGGCCGACAGCTATTCTCAGTAATTTATTCTGATTCTAAGTCTATGTTAAAGTCACTTATACAGTATTTGCAGAAGTATTTATGTAAGAAAAAAGTACTTCAAAGAGGTGTGCTTCTGAGCATTCTGCTCTTGGAAGGCTGAGAGTGAGGGAGCTAAGACGGTTTGATGGCTGAGAACGAGAAAGCTGAGAAGCCAGCCCAGTTCATGGCTAATGGGAAGGAAAACGCACCTCCTTTCTTGGCTAAAGCATATCATTTTCTGAAATGGACACATAAATCAGCTGTTCAAAGTGTATTCCAAACACCTTAATTTGCAAATATAGTCATAAATGCATCGGTTTACCATACCTATTAGAAATTCTACCTCAGTAGTGTTTATTCTCAGTGTCAACAGATACAAGTGAATTCATCAGCATGAACTTCCGTACCATGAAAAATAACTATACTCTTCTTATGTTTGAGACAGGGCCATCCTGAACTCAGAACGCAGGCGAGGCTGGTACTAAACCCAAAGAGTACTGCCTCCCAAGTGCAAGGGTTAATGCTATGTGCCTCTATGCCTGGATTCACCAGTTTTGGTTTTTGGGTTTTTTGAAACACATAAAACACACACAAACGTAAGTTCTGCACCTTTACTGTTCCAAATACTTCATCTTTAATGTGGCCACCTCCAAATTCTTTTTTCAGAGTTGCTCTTGTTGCTGCATACAACATTTTTTGACGAACCTATACAATTGTGAAAGTTTTACATGTCAGCAGTATTACCATTATAAAAGAAAGCAATGATAAATTAAAACCTTCAAGTATTTAACCCAATAAGGATGTTGCTCACTAAGGTTGTCTAAATCGTTAGTAACCATTAAGGTAGATTTTAAATTATGTAGGATACTTTTTTAAAGTAGAAAGTAAACTAACTTTATACTAAAAAAAATTACTAAAGTACTATTTCAAAATATTGGGGGGATTAATATAAAATAACCTTTACAGTGATAGTTTACTCAAACTAGATCAAACATTACTAATTAAGAATCAAATATTCATGAATTGCTGATGGCAAATACCAGTAGATGAGGCACAGTGGGATGAAAAGACAAACATTTTATTAGTAAGGAGCTTTAGTAGGTTTCATGGATAACTATCCATTAACAGAAACAATTTCATAATTCTAAAGGGTGAAATCTGCTAGTTCTTCCAGACAGAAGAACTGAGATGGGTAATCTTTGAGAATACTAGATAGCATTAACAAATAGCTTTTTATAAGAAATCTGACACTCTTTAAAATATTGGACAGTATTTACATCCTAATTCCATCTTTTAATCTATTTAGTCTACTGTCAACTCTCTTTTGTTTTGTGTCAAGATTATCCCTCTATGGGAAATGAATGCTCCTTCTTATCCTTCTTTTAGCATGAAAATATTTTTAGAAAAAAAAAATCTTCTTAGTATTTAATGTTAAAAAAAAAGAAAAAAAACTACAAAACATTACTCACATGAGAATGATCTGGAGACCATGCAATGAATATCCATTCATATCCCTGGGCATTCTGAGAATCTAACCTGAATAATACATAGCACGGTTGCTTGTCCTCCAGCAGAGGCAAAACAAAGGAATCGTAATCCTGCTCCCAGGAATCTGAAGGCTGACTACATGATCCAATCACAAGCTGTTCTACGAAATGAAAATGTTAAAACAAATAAGTGGTTTGCAATATCAAGTGATAATATGATGAAGACAAGAAAAACGAGTTATTTTCCTATTAATATTTTCCCAGAAAAATTGAAAAGGTGGAATTATACAAAATAACTATGATCTGAGGCATTACTAAGAACAAATATAAAGATCTTAGAAAAAGCATGGTTAAAATATTTTATATAAATAACACAAGGAATAAATATAAAAATAATTATAGCTGAGTTAGTAAAGGGCAATTAAGATTTTTAATCGTTAAAATGCCTATGCTGAAAATTATATAAAATTTATATATATAAACTTCGCATATAACTTTACTCAAAACTATAATTTTTAAATTTTATAAATATATCGTTTCATAATTTTTTACAGTTTATAAGAAATTATAAAACAAACTTTAGCTCCTACTTGATGACAATACTGTGGATTTAACATGTGGCCTTAAAGTTACTAGAACTGGGAGTTGTCATTTTTTAGGCACTCTTTTTAAGTAAGATTCTCAAGGGAGTCTTCCCACAGAATCAGTTGTGCACACATAGGCAGGTGCGTGCTACAGAACCACACAGCAACAGGGAAACCCAGTGGCATCTTTCCTAAAGAGAGTGTGCAACATGCGAGTGTCAAATGAAAACATTCTTCGCATTTTATTCGCGTTTTAAAATAATTCACAGGCTATAAAATAAATCAGAAAAAAATCCCAGAAATAAAGAGCAATAAAACAACATGCAGGCTATGTGAACTTAAAAACTCAAAAGAGCATCTTATGTTATGTAGGCATTTAAGTAAAAGGAATTGCTCATATATATTAAACTTCCAACTGCAGCTACCCCAGGGGAAAAAAAGAGAGACGTACAGTAGTCCAAGGATGTTTTAACATCAGAAAAACAGTAACATTTAAAAAGTTAAATTTGGTTTGGAGAAAACTATAAAGTACTAAGTCATTAATAAAAGAGGTAGGCATTTATTTTTTCAGTCTCTGAAATTTTCTAATTTAACATTTTTCTCAAGATAAAAAAACTGGAGAATATTTAGAAAATAAAATTTTTCTTCTGAAGAAGTGTGAATTTAAGATACATTTTATCTTTTTATTTTGTTTACTTACTAGTCACTTAGGAAGTAACAACATTCACAATTTTAGCTACCTTGAAGTAGACATTTGTTCCTATTGAATAGTGTAAGATTTTCTAAACTAGCTTCACATTTTAATAAGCAGAAAAATGAAAAACAAAGTTGATTTATTTCTAGTTCATGAAAAAACAAGTTATTTTTCTAAAACAAAAGGTTCTCAGATATTTAAGAAAGCACGGGGATGCTTTCGGCACATTCATTTAGACATGAAGTTTTTAAAAGTTCATCTAATTTTGATGTGGTCACTCAGACAGTTTTCCCGATCACACAATTGCTGTTAAGGAGTCGATTTATAATTTGCTATGTTCTTAGAATGTTTCCAAACAAGAAATGGCAATACTCCTCTCAGATCCAACCAGAACCCCCCAAAATATTTCTATTTCAAAAGACACTTTACTGAATTAACTCAGAAATAATTAGCTTTGTTTGTTTTATAGTATCGCATGGTTACTGATTTCCATTCTAGAAGGGGAAGCACTAACATGAGACATGGATGAAGTTATCATACCAGAAACCACCTGGGGTTTCCCCAATAGTTGCACAATTTAAAAGGGAAACAGGCTGAAAGGCAAAATCTGAACTTGTTTCATGCTGATTAATAGTTCAAATTACTAATAACACTTGGAAATCTGAAACTGCAACAGCTAACACTCAAAGGGCACATAGTATCTTAAAATGTTAACTAACCATTTTCAATAGATATTTTCAGAAGTCTGTATTTCCCGTTTCTGGCTCTGGCAAAGATTTCTTTAACATCTTCACTTGCTGTGGAAAATGATAAAGAAAAACAAATCCATTTTTAACTTAGAAGTACTTTATTTTGCTCATTACACAAAGCAAAGAAAAATGTAGGGTATTTTGTTATTATAAAACTTTGCTATTATAAAACAAACACAAAATATGGGTATTGATTATTACTAAAAAATACTAGCATCTTAAAAGTATATGAACTCAACATTTTATCTACAGAATTCTGTAGCAGAAGTAACACTGAAGTGAATACTTTTAGTCAAACCCAGTAACGGACAAATTATGTTTGAAAACATTGAAAGTTGCCTTTATAGTCCAATTTTAAGTTTGTGATAGCTCCTCATTCCCTGTATCTGTCCGTCAAAAACAACAGGATCAAGTCTCATATTCCGATAAAGAAAAAGCTTGTAAAATGCACCAGATCTAATGGTGTTTATATCTTTCTTGTATCTCTCAAAAAGCTATAGTAGTCACTGAGCAAATACACACTTAATAATTAGCCTATCCCTTGTGTATGCACTCCTGCTTCCATTTCATTCTTGTGTTGATTCCCACCAAGACTCCTATTTAGGCCTTACTATAAAAGGCTCAAACATCAAACTTAATAATAATTTCGACACATTTAAATGTCAAAATTAACACGTTAAAAAACAGATATGATTTTGGAAATGAGACTATTTTTTGCCTGGCTGTCTATGGAAGAAAGAGGTGTCAAAAACCCTTAAACACAAAACAAGTTGTTAACTGGTCACCTGGGGAGAAAAGACTCAGTTGACTATTACAGGAAGTGCTCTAGTTTATGTTACTCGTTAAATAACTCCAGGATATATTATTTGATTCTGAGGAGATGACTACTTCCAAGTTGCCTATTTTCAAACCAGGAAATAATAGAGGGTTAAGACACAAAAGTAATTGCACATTCAACAGTCTCCACGGGGTGATAAGGTGCAGTCACACAGACCGGGCATTTCAGCTGCCTGGGGAACATCCAAAGATGGAAAAACACTTCCTCCTCAGGATTTCTCCGAGAGGAAAGCACGCTCCCGTTCTGAGAGAGTCAATCCGGGGAGTCTGGGAGGCAGCCTACTGCTGTGGGATTTGTTTGTTTTACAAATGATCTGAGTGCTGGAACAATCTCCTTGACAGGGGCTACCAAGGAAAGTCGCTCGGCTCGCCCAGGTCGACCTCGGATCGGTCCCGTCCCGATCCACACGTCTCGGCTCTCCCGCACCCACTGCCTGTTACGTGGCGGCGGCCCCACAGGGCTGCCAGGGACACGGTCGGGGCCGTCACACCCTGAGCCGCTCCAAAGCCGTCAGTGCCTCCAGCGCTCGGGCCCGCCGCCTCCCGGGAGCCCCTGCCCCGCGGCGCCGTTACCTTGGATGCCGGTCTGGTGGGACATGGCGGCGGCCGCAGGTTCCCGGCTCCGGCGCAGGGTGCGGCAGCGGCACCGGCCGGCGGATCCAGGAAGTAGCGGCTCCGCCTGCGCGTCATCTGCCCGCGACTCTCCGCCCCGCCCCCAGCACCAGTCGCCTTCGCCTACAGGCATAGGCCCCGCCCATGGCCCCGCCCCCTGTCCTTTCACTGGCTATTCTCAGCGGCCGTCAGACTTTGGTCCCGCCTCGTCCGTCACTGGCTCCGCCCCTCGCTCTGGGACCTCTGCTGCTGAGTTTTACAAGGCTGCTCTGTAAGGCGTGTGAGGGTTCTACACGTGTATGCACAGCGACCCCGCCAAAAATTTCTTACAGGGAAAGACCATTTTCCCAAACATACTTTTTCTAAGTAAAAGACATAACCTTTGTTGTAAAGAAAAGGCCACTTTAAGGCGACAGATAAAACAAGCTAAACATTTGCAAAGCATAAGCAAGCCGGGGTTCAGGGCCAATCCTGGCCCATTTTAAAATATGAGATTGTAGAGTCCTCCATCATTTCTCCCTTGGTTAAATTTTAAGCTGTTCACTTTTCAACTGGTCACTCACAAAAACCATAGCTCTCACCTCAAAAAGAAAAAAAGTTTATTCTGAAACCAAACATGTAGCTATAGGGGAGGAATGCACAAATTTAGGTGAACCACCCACCCCCAACTCCCCAGCATCATGTTCCAACTGGGGAAACAATTTTATGAATTTTTTTTTTTAGTAGCAGATCAAAAGGAAATCACAAACCAAGGCATCTCTAAAATACATATTTGGGGGGGGGGGACATGGGTTCAGAGATTTCCTGCTGACATTTTTAACCTTTAAGTGGTAGAAGCTAAGTGGTTTGAGCATTCCAAAAAGATTTCCCTAGTGGCTCCAAAGATGGATGTTAGGTAAGACACTGAAGTGGCTGTGAACCAGATGGTCCATGATAATTTGGTTTGGGACCTACAACACCACGGTCCTACACAATCAGGCGGTTCTAGCTAATCAGGCAACCTTCTGAGTCTTTAGCAGGTGTGGGGTGGCTGTCTTCCTTGGCATTTCGGTTCTCAGCACCCTGTCTCAAAAAACAGAGAGAGAGAGAGAACTCACTGTTCTTGCTCTGGTTCCTCAAAGAACTGAGTATAAAGTCACCGAAGCACTGAGCTGATCTCTGTGGTCAGTTCTACCACTGAAAATCATGAATAGAGCTTTCCTTTAGGCTACTCCTTTATTGTTTCAAGTAAAATGTGTATTCACAGTTATCCAGAATAAATTTGTATGGAAACAGCAGATAGTAGTCAAAATTTTTTCTCATTTTAGGTTTTTATTAGCATGTATTTCCCCCATGAAAGTTAATTCTGTTATTTATTTTTATGTGGGTTTTCTACTGCTCTTAAGTAGAAAGCTAGATCCTGATTTTAGAGCCTTGAACTAATAAATATATAAGATTACAATATGCTAAAATGCAAATGCTCTTTGGGCAAAGAAAATAATGACAAGCTGGTAGAATCTCTCTTTGAGTATGGTGTATTTTAAATAAGCCACTAGATGGGCCAGCAAGACCACAGCAAACAAGAGTGTTATATTCTGGGACTTATGATCTGAACTCTTTCTTTACCAGATCCTCCTATGCACAGATTAGCCACATACAATCTGAGTTTTGGGGACTTCTTTGGGAGGTATTTCATTCCAACAAGTACTTCCTGGCATAATGGTTCATCCTGATTTACCAGTTTTAACTGTGGTGTTGCACAAAGGGAAAATTGTAGAGTTTCCTTGTGGGTTTTTAGCTGATTCATGTCCTGTTGATTACAGAAGCTGACATTGTTAAAAAAAAATGATGAGATTAAAAAACAATCTTTCCCATATCCATGCTTAGAAAGGACCATTGTGTGTTTAGCTTGACAAGAAGAAAGTCCAATTAAGTTTGGACTCTTCCTGTCATGTCCCAGGAAGCAAGCCCTTTGCTTTCTGCAAACTTTCTGCAAACATGTGGTTTGTATAAAATCTGCAAGGGCCTTAGGTCTCAACAGAGTTCTGCCTCTTTGTATGTTGTTATCATTACTATTATTTTTTATTATTTTAGTGAGTAGTTCTAGTTGTTCTGTAATTCACTCTGTAGATCAGGCTGGCTTCAAACTCGCAGAGATCTGCCTGCCTCTCTGCCTTTGTGTTGGATTTAAAGGCATCCTCCAGCCTTAGAGATTTCTTAAGGTATTTTTAATCCCAAGGAGGGGCAACTGTTTTACTTCTCTTTCTTGAACCTCTTAGACTTTTTAGCTTTCTATTTATCTTTTCCAGTCTAGAAAAAATTCCAGCCATTTTAATTAAGACAAAGTCTTAACATAACACTCCACCTTACTAAAAAAATCTTTATTTTCACATCTTTTGAACATTTGCTTCTCTGACTTGGTGGTGGCATGTGTGTGTGTGTGTGTGTGTGTGTGTGTGTATTAACATCATAAAACATAGTAACATTAACAAGTACATTTACCAAATTATTTGGAAGCTCACTGTTGAGTCCAGTGACATTTGTCCTTCGTATAACCTATAGAAATGCGTCCAGATGAGCCTTATCACCAGCAGGACTGTGCTGTGCAGTGGGAATGGGGACTAATAAATGGAAATGAAAGGACACTGTCCCCTTCCTCAGAATGCTGTCTGTGGGGAAACACTCGGTTTTGAAGGGTTACCCTCTGGTGTCTTTAAATTTTATAAGATCGTGGGCAAGTGGCAGGCAGCACTCACGACCAAAGGGATAAAGTTAGCAGACGTATCTGGCTTTAACTTTGTATAACTTGAAGTCTGGCTAGGTTTTGGAAGGAGGACCCACTGCTTGAAAGCCTGCATTACAATCACAGTGTGCAAGTGGAAGCAGGAAACCATAGTAACGTAATGAGTGTCCTCTCTCCTACAAAAAGACAACACTATGGTTGCTTTCTCCCACAAATGGCCACGTTCCCATCCTCCGCTTTACATTTAGGCCAGGTTCAAAGGCAGAAGAAGTTCAGGCTTTTTTTTTTTCAGTGTCTGTGGGCCAGATGAATGATGGACAGTTACCCATCTGTAGGTTCCCACACACCTCTGCTCTCCTGAAGCTGTTTGTGGACATAACTGGGATTCAAAACCACAGTTTTTTTCTTTCTTGTCTGTCTCGGCAGCAGTTGAAATTTACAAGTTGCCTGCACCTGTTGTATATTTCTCAAACTCTGATAAGATGGTCCTCAAGTTTCCTTCTAAGTCTATTTAGAGTGGGAACCTGCAAGGGGCCCCTGAATCCCATGAAACAGTAGTTTCATTGTAGACAGGCTGAAATTGCTTCCCAGAAGAAAGTGGACGATTGACTTGACTTGTTTAAGGTGTAGAATCTGCCTTGGTTAGGCTTTACCCAGGCCACAGTGTCTTTGGTGAAAACAGAGAGGAGAGGAATCTCAAACTTGAAAAACAAACCTAGGATAAGGCATAGTTGTACTTAGAATTAAGTATTTAAAGTCATAAACCCTAATGCATGCAGAGGGATGGTCTATTTAAAAGAAGTATCTACTGTCCAACTCCAACTCCCTGGTGCCCCAACAGGACTCCAGGCCCGGGACAGCAGGCCTGATTTCCAAGTGTCAGAAATTAGACTTTCTTTTAAAAACAACAACAGCAACAATAACAACAACAGCAGCAGCAATAGCAGCAGCAACAACAACAGCAGCAGCAACAGCAGCAGCAACGACAGTAGCAACAACACTCCATTTCTACTTCAAGAATGTGAGAAAGCGAAAGAGCCATATGTGTGGGTTGTATTTGGCTGTTGATTCATTGGTAGAGTAGGACTTTTGACCTTGAGCTCCTGTCTGGTCCATTGTCAAATAAAGACAGTTCACAAAAGCAGGCTACCTGTAATTTCCTTGTACAATAGAGAAGAACATGATGTGCACAGCATCCGTGTGAGCAACACATGCTCATTGCTTCTCTGATGGGAAACTTGTTAAAAGAGAATCCTTTCTTCCTTAATGTGTGAAAAAAATTAATGAAAAAGCATTGCATTTAGGCTTTGTTAACAGAAACCCACTAATGTGGTGAAAATTTGGATTAAAAGCCACAGAGGCACTGTCTGGCCTCGAACAAAACTATTTACTCTCTCTGAGCTTCCTCTTTGTTCCTGCCACACACACACCAAGGCTGATGTCTTGGGGTTCTCGTGGGAACCAAGTGAGACGGGAGGTATTGGGGTGTGTCAGGTGCCCCAGTGTGTGGGGCTTCATATATGCTAACTAGCATCAGATCCAGTACAATATGTTATTATATAGTATGTTTCAAAAAACAAAGAAAAGGGAGGTGGTTGTTCAGTTTGCAGGGTGCTTGCTTGCCCAGCATGCAGAGGCCTTGGCTTAAATCCTCGCACTAGGCTTGATTGCACATATCTGTAATCCCAGCACTCAGGAGGTGGAGACAGAAGAATCCAAAGTTCAAGGTCCACTCAGCTACAGAGTGAGCTCCAGGCCAGCTTGGGCTACTTGAGACCTTGTTGAAGGAACAAGTAAGTAAATAAATAAATAAAGCAAACAAAATATACTGAATTTATAAACATCAAGAACTATTATCAAGGTTGATTCCTTAATAAAACCACATTATCACTGTGTAACATACTTAGACGCATAAAACATTAAACAATAAAAATCAACTCACTGGGCCATAAAAATGAAGTTCAAGAATTAAATAACCTTTATCATTTGCATGTAATTACAACTTCCAACAGTCTACAATAGACACCAAACAACCGTAAACTTTTAGGGAAACGGGGACACATTCATTCCAAAGGCTCTACAGTCCTTGAAACAGGCACTGGAAAACAGAACAAAGACTTGGGTTGAAAATTACCACTTCAAGCAAATGATATCTCTTTGTTACTCTCTCCAGTGAAACCCTAATATATGATAGGCGCCGTCCTAATGAAAGAAACAGGAGGCATTCGCTTCAAAAGAGCTGTTCTTGATAATTATACATTTGCTTCTGAGAATCAGAGGAGGAGAAAGCACAAAGGGACAGGATTCTGATGTATTATTTCCACTGGGTTGGAGGCTCACCTCAGCGACAACATCTTGAACCTCCTCTCACTATCTCTAATGTTCCTGTAGGGTGGGCAGGGCTGGTTTAAATGGCTAGTGTGAGCCTCTCCGAGCACACAACGTTCTTCTTCTGTCCTTTCTAATTAACAGTGTTGCTAATTAACAATGCCCCTCTGTGTGGAAGAGATGTTCCCTAAGAATCAGTCCACTAGGGGAGTTTTTCTTTTCCTTTTTTTTTTTGCCTTTAAGTATTTTTGGGGACTGTAATGGATCCTTAAACTTCCATGTGTGAAGAAGAATTTGGAGCCTAGAATTTGCAATCTGTCTGGGAAATGATTAGGGGAGAAATACAAAGCCAAGTTTGTATAACAGGGTTTTATCTGTTCATTTTTCTGAGTTGTGTTAAAGAATAATTTAGAATAAAAAGGATGGATACCATGGGAGGGGCTGGAGCAATGTTCAGAAGATTGGGAGTTGAAGTTGTCTCACATCCATTCTGAGCTGCCTGAGGACGGACACAGTCTTATCAGGATGTAAAATGGGTCTTTCTTGTCCACTAAGTTTTTATAAACAGGGCTTTACAAGAACATGACAATGTGTCTATTTGTTTTTAGAAGTGAGCTAGATCAGCGTGGCAGTTTTTGCTTGGGGATATGCTAGTAAAAGATTTAACAGTTAATACTTAGGGCTATTAATAAGAACAGTAGTCCAGCATGGGGGTGGGCTGGGTAATATACACAGAATCAGGAGTTCAAGGTCATCCTTGGTTATATAGTAAATTGAAGGCCAGTGTGGGTTACATGAATCTTTCTCCCACAAAACCGAAAAACAACAACCAGAACTGGGGTGAGGGTGGGGTGGGGATGTAGCCCAACTGCCAGAGTGCTTGTCTGTCATGCACGAAGTGCTGAGTTTGATTCCCTGACAGCCTATAGAATAAGGAAGGTGACTCAGACCTGTAATCCCACATTTGGAAGGTGAAGATAGGAGGATCCGAAATCCTAGGTCATCTTCAACTACACAGCAAGTTTGAGGGCATTCCAGGCTACAGGAGCTCTTGTCTCAAAAAAGAAAAGAGAAGGAAAACAATAACTAAAAAGCTACACATTTGCTGATAGAAATGCCAGATAGAAAGAAACCGGAGTCCTTGCTGACTGTGATTTCCATAACAGACCAGGCCTGTGGCATGTCTACCTCTACACATATTTTAGCTTCAAGAAAATAACTTCCATTTAATCCTTATTGTCTGTGGCTCTGTTCTCAGAGACAAACACACAGGAAGGCATATTTGGCATATTTCTATGAGTATGAGTTATAAATGGGTATCCCTCATTTCACAGCTCTTTAGTTACTCCAGAGAGAACATGGACCACTCACAGCGGAAGCTGCGTTACACAGCCATGTGGCTTCTGAATTTTAGACTGCACTTTGTAAGAATTTGGGCAGCAAAGAGGCACGGATAGTTTCAAAGATAAAAGTAAGGTTAGTTGATATTCTATGTTCTCTGCAGGGAACAAGATAGGGCAAACATTTTCTATAAAAACCCCAGGGGAGTAAATCAGCCAGAACTGGGGAACGCTTCTTTCCATAGATACATTTATCGGTTTTGAAAATACCATAGGTCCTTCAAAATATAACTACCCCTTTATTCTTTAGAGGCTTATTTTAATTTTATTTATTATTAGTTTAAATGTTTCATTAGCATGTACTAATTATAGGTTAGTACGGGCTTTGCTATGATATTTTCATACTTGCACATATGCACTTTTGTCAAATCCCCTCTCATTGGTTCCTTGCTCTTCTTAATGAACCAGCACATTTACTATCATGTCTTCTAAAAATGGATTTTTAAGCTTGAGTGTGATTCACCTCTAAAATAATTGAAAATATTATAATAAGTATATATTTTCTGAATTTCAACAGTTTCTTAAATGCTGATGCATCACAAGGTTCTACAAAAAATCAAAGTCTTCACTGTCTTCAAAAGGTTTTGGATTCTACTTGATGATTGCTTTGCGGAGAAACTCACTAGTAGGTGAACAGAAACCAACAGTTTTCTCAGAATTTACAGTGCTGGTTTTGTCCTTCATTCTTTGTTCCGTGCAGCCTCAGATATGACAGTGGTGTGTCTGTTCTGAGGCCCCAGAGACAGGTCCCAAAAGAGAAAACCCTGGGGACAGTGTCTGTCTGCTGTTTCATGTCCATTGTGAACAACCCAGTATCCATGGAGAATCAGGGTCATTGAAGGTTAGGCTGGTACAAGACCAAAACCCCACAGAGGCTCATTTGTTCCGCCTTCTGCTCCTCTGTGTCCTCTGGGGTGCAACAGGTTTACTATAAGCAATATGTATCTTGAATTTACTACATTAAGAATAAGTGACAGCTGAATATAAAGGCACAAGGCTGTGGGCCCAGCACTCTGGAGTTAGAAGCAAGGAGAATGCCACAAATTGAAGGCCAGTCTGCTCTACACGGTGAGTTCCAGGCCCGCCTTGGCTAACACGAAATGCTGACTCAAAACAAAGGGAAAATAAAAATAAAACAGAAACAACAACAATAACAAAACACTTCCCAGAAAAGAGGCAAGGGAAGTGCCTAGAGGCATTTTCTAGCACAAAACCGTGGCGCTCTTTGGTGCTGTCCATTACTCCCGTGGCAAAGGTTGCACAAGTTCACAGATTTGTACAGGTGCATCTTGCTGCCTGGTATAGGACGAGCCCTCACCTAGAGAATTCTGACCAGTTTTAGTAAACCAGTTGAGTTAGATACCAGGACTCAGAACAGAATTCAGCATGGTATTTCCCCCAGCTGCCCCAGAGGTCATGCTCTGAGGAGTCACCGCTGATCCTGGGTCCTTTCCTTCCCGCCTTTTGCACTGATTTCATGCATCCCACCCTTCCATCAGAACCTTCTTCTTTTAGGAGACAATCTTGTTTTGGCCACGCAGGTCCATTTTGCTTGTCAGGGTTCATTACACCTCTCAGAGCAGCTCCTGTCAAGGTCTTAGCTCCTTGGTCTCTCTCAGCCCTGCTTTTTCACTGAGGAGCAACTATCCATAGCTCACTTTCCCTGGCTCTTGTCCTTGACAGATACTCTCTAACCTTGGTTTTGTTTTTCCTCTCTCTCTCCCTCCCCTGCCCCTAGCTTTTTCTTTCTTGGGTGGTCATTGCCAGTTCCTTGGCATTTTCCACTGTGCTATTGCCGAAGTAGAATAAAAGGGGGAGAGCCCCACCCCCACCCTACCCCTGTGGGCTCCCTGCAGTGTATTCACGCTGTTACACCCATTTTGGATGCTGATAAAGGAGATGGAGTAAAGAACTCTGTGTTCTCCACAGCGCAACAGATTCTGTTCTGCAGCTCAGGTCTGGGAACACAAATGCACTGGAAATAATGGGCGACGTCTGTGGGAAATACAAAGCTCCCAGCAAGTGAAATTGCACGTTTAAGGTTTCATTTTGTGCGCCTACAGAAGGCAGCAGTTGTGCGGTCTCTGAGGCCACCTAGATGTGTGCCACTGAAAGATCGGTGGCAAGCAGGAGAGAAAAAGGGGACATGGTAGCAGGCAACGTTATTAAACCCCTTATTTTTGGTATTGTATCACTGCTGATTCTGGTTTTTGTTTCGATTTGTTTTTTTTCTGTTCACATCACCCCCATGCTTTGACTGTGCTGGCGTTTTTGTGGCCTTTGCTGCTCTCTTAACGTCTTTGGGTCACGTCTCAGCAATGCCTGCTGGGGGAGTGTCCACTGCTTGGGCACCATACCCACCCTCCCACTAATAGAAATGGTTCAGGGCTTCACTTGTCCAGCTTACTCCAACTTTCCACAAACTGGAGTCACCTGGGAAAAGGGAACTGCAATTGAGGAATTAGGCTTGTTGTGGGGATTTGTTTGTTTAATGATTGACATGGGAGTGCCTGGCCAACTGTGGGCAGTATCACTCTTGGACAGATGGTCCCGGGTGTGTAAGAAAGCAAGCTGAGTGTGCCATAGATAACAAGCCAATAAACATCACCTTTCCAAGGCTTCTGTTTCAGGTCCCACAACCCCAGTTCCTACCTTAAATTCCTGCCTGACTTCCCCTAGTGATGAACTGTTACCCAGAAGTACAAGATGAAGCACACACTGGCCAAATGCTTGCGGTCAGTGCTTTGTCACAGCGACAGAAACAAAAGTAGGACACCAAGTAACTGGATGCCAATCCAGTAAACTAACTCACTGCAAGGTACTTGTTCGCGGCTGACTCATCAAACTTTCATTGCACACCCCAGCCCCGTGCTGGAAGTGAAGTTCTGATCAAGGTTGTTTTGATACATTATTAATGTTCAGGGTAGTGCCCTTGCCTCTGGGTTCATACACTCCTGGGTTCAAATCTTACCTGTCACTTGCAAGATGTGTACTTCAGGAAAAATTACCTACGCCGTTTAGAAGTTTCTTCCTTTGCAAAATGGGGACAAGCATGAATTCCTACACTTTCGAGGGGGGAGGTTCTTACAGATAATCATATTGCAGGTACATAGTGCTTATTACTATATTATGTTTATTCTTTCCGTGTACGATTCATGTGGGCTCTTCATCCCTTAAATTTGGATGTAAACTGTTAGTAGTTTAGCAATTAAAGATTTTAAGTCTTGTGACAGGATGTTCAAAGGTCCTTAGGGATCCTGAGGAGTCTGAATCTCATCAGCACCGATGGCTTAGTTGTGACAGTGAACTATCCTGATGTCAGCGTCTGAGGAACTGAAGCAGAGTGAATGGCTGCAGGCAGAGGAGGTGCGTTTTCCAGATGAGGCAAGCCTGGCTGTAAAATGCCAGGAAACAGCAGCTGAGGATCACGAAGTGAAAAGTAGGTCACCTGCTGGGAGTCAAGGTGTCAGGTAGCACAGGGGATGGAGAGCCCAGACCCATAAACAGTAACGGGCTGTGAAAATGCTACAACAGCCATAAAGCAAAGGAGAGTCTTTCCAATTGTGCGCCATGGGGGAAAAGGAACCTGCTGGCTGTGTAGTCAGCATTAGGTCATGCTTGCACACATGCAAAGTGATACTGTCATTCTGAACACAGAAGACCATGCTAGAGAGGCCGGACAGCTGACTGTGAACCAGAATGGAAAGGCAGAGCAAGAGGGAGGGGAACAAAGTTCCTGTATATTTCGTCTGCCTCCTGAATTTGTGTTATACATTTCCAGTGGTTATGGCTTCAAATTTTAATGTGTCAAGATTTGGAATGCTTAAGTGGAACATCTATTTGCTTGCAAAATCTATACTGATCACGAAGCCCTAACCAAGGTTGTCCTGACGGGCTTTCAACGTTCAGTAGGTTGACTGAGACTTCTACTGTTATAGGTTCTTCTGCATGGAAGAAAGCTTAAAATGACTAATTTTGTGAATTAGTTTGGAGGACTCTGAGAGCGAGGCCTGTGCCTATCACTTCAGGAGGCCTTTAAGCAATCATCTGGGGCTTCCCAGCTTTGGCTCAGTGGAGGAGGTTGGCGCAAGGCTGTCTGGATGGTGAGAGGTAAAGGCTGGCAGAGGTGCTCTGCTTTGCTGTGCTCAACGTCACTTCATTCCTTTCTAGTCTGCGACTGTTTCTGATGACTTTCTTTACCTTCCATCGGCAAGCTGTGCAGGTCTGGAAAGGTGAATGGGATGGAAGCGTAGATGAAGGAGCACAGGTTTGCTCAACTCTGTATTTGGAATGTCATTTCAGACAAACAAACATACAGCAAGCAAACAGACTCAGCCATCCTATGTCAGAGTAGCTCCCTTTGAAGAGTTGATCCAAGCAGAACCATGCCAATATCCTGGGTTTCTAACACAAGCTTCACTATGGTTGTTATTCTCCCAGAGTTACTCAATCGTGAATTAGAGGTCCTTAAAGTAAACTGTCAGTATTGTTCTAGTTTTTCATCACTGAGATGGGGAAACTGCAGGGGAGACTCCAGGTAGTTCCATGGTTGTCAGGCCTCTGGTGAAGTACAACTTCCTGGCAGCAGGCTGTGACTTTGTGTCAGCTTGGAGACACTATGAGACAGGAAGGGGCTTGGAAGAGGGTGCATGGTTTGAAGTCAGCCTCCAAGGACTTCTCCAAAACCAGTTCCTGCTCTGCACCAACCAATTAACACATCCATGAAGTTAGTGTCTTCATGACCCAGTCACTTCTCAACAGTGCCATGAGCTAGTGACCAAGCCTTTAACACACAAACCTCTGTGGGGTGACACTTCTGTGTAAACGGTAACATTTTTTAAGTTGTTGAAAAACCACCCTGGATGGGTCAGTGGTGGTGCACACCTTTAATCCCAGCACTTGTGAGGCAGAGGCGGCAGATTTCTGTGAGTTCAAAGCCAGGCTGGTCTACAGAGGAAGCTCCAGGATAGCCAGGGCTGTTACACAGAGAAACCCCATCCTGAACCACCCCCAAAGAAAGAAAAACCACCCTGCACCCAAACTATGATGTAATGTCTGCATTGATTTTTCTGGCATCTGATATGTTGAATATATGCAGAATGGTTTGATTAAAAATTTATCTAACCCCAAGTCCACTTAAGTGTTTAAAATAAATTAAAGTTCTTTGGAAACTGGGCTCTGTGCAGAAGTACCAGGCCTTCCAACTTTCTAGGGCCACTTTGGAGTCCTCACATTCTGAACAGGTTAAGAAGCAGCAAAAAGGCCCACATCCAGCATCCAGAGGAATATAAATATTGCTTCTAATATAGTCTTCTTAAAATATCAGGCAGAGGCAGAACTGAACAGAAGACAGATTGTTTTAAACAGCTGGGGAAAGCAATTTGACTACAAACTGTGCCTAGTATTCTACGCTAAGAAAGAAATCTTCCCAGGTCTCTGTTGAAGGCCTTGGCTGTACCTGAAGAGGCAAGATGTCATTCAAGGAAACAGATTTCGTCTGGGAAGAGTCATGCTCTTAAAATACAGTGCCAGAATGTCATAGACGGGAAATAAGGTGAGGGCGATATTAACAATATACATATCCATTGATTGTCATTGAATGTCATTAGATGGGAAATAAAGGCGAGGGCAACATTAACAATACACATATCCATTGATTTCAACTTGGAAACCTCCTGAAAGCAGTGGGTATGATTTAAATATTTTGGAGTCACCTAACAAGAAATTGTACCATTTCTTTGAGTTAAAAAAATAATCTTTTGTGTTTCAAACCAAAAATGAAGTTAATGGACACACACAATTGTCCCAGAGTTATCTTGGAAGAGACATGTGGTAGTGTGGATTCCACTCATCAATGCTGACAGTAAAGATGCAGTCTCTTCTATGCTCTGAATTAGACTGAGGTTTTTCTTTTTTGTTCCTTTGCGTAAATTTGCTTCTACTGGCTCTAGGAACACAAGTGTAAGCGTCTTTTCTTCGGAGGCATTAATTTTATGAACTAAATGTAGAGCCACTTCTCAGTTTGAGTGAGGTGGCTAATTTCTAAAAGAGAACAGAGGTAGAGAGAAACTTTGGGTCCACTTTCGTTTTTATTTTTCTGATCTTACTTGAAAACTATACATATATACATATACATGTATATATACTATATATATGTATATATACTTTATACATATATTAACGGCAGCTGTCTATTTATACACTTAGCAGCTCACAAGTACAGGGTTTCACTGTGGCAGGCAACTCTTAACTGCACCTTTCATTGTGCTATTGAAAAACAGAACTATTGTTTTCCGCCATCTGCACTTGAAAACGGGCGGGTGAAGCTGCACAAATAGATTGTGCTTCTATCTATTTATGTATGGCTAGTCCTAAGTGTTTCTGTAAATATCGCGTTCCCCGCAGGAATGGAAAGTCCACAGACATAAGTGGTGAGGACATTTTTTCATTCCATTTCCTGAAAAGAGAATGTTAAACACCTTTTCTGTGCTTTCTACCCATATCTCCATTGCTACCTTTCTTAGCTTACTTTTGTTTTAAATTCTGTATGTTCTCTTAATGTTTAAACGTGCTTTCATGATCTTGGTTCACATTTTGATACACTTTTAATAGAATCAGGGACAGCGTTGTCCTCACAGCATTTTAAAGGACCCCAAGCTCCGTTTCTCTCTGTAACTTTCTTTCTTGTTTCTTTTTCGGTTTTTCGAGACAGGGTTTCCCTGTAGCTTTGGAGCCTGTCCTGGAACTTACTCTGTAGACCAGGCTGGCCTCGAACTCACAGAGATCCGTCTGTCTCTGCCTCTCGAGTGCACGGATTAAAGGCGTGCGCACCACCTCCTGGCCGTAACTTTCCTTCTTTCCTGCCCTCTCTTTGAAATATTTCCGAGCAGGGCATCACGCCATCAAAAGTAGCATGGTTTCCATACAGCTCTGTGATGCGCTCCATTAACCAGAAAATCAGTGAATCAGGAATTCAGGGCACGGAAGCGAAGGAGTCGCATCAGTACGCTACAGCACCTGATGAGGTCGCTAGGTAGCTGAGGGGAGGGGAATTAGCGAACTGGTTTGTGATTTTATAACCCACTTCCTAGGGAGTGTCCCAGACTTCTGCAACGAACTTGAACTTGCCTCCCCTCTCCCCCACCGGCTTTGCCCAAAGAAGAAAAGAAAGGGAGCCTCCTCTGTCTCCACCTGGCTCCCTGTTGTTATTTCCAGCGTCTTCCAGTTGTTTCCCTGCAGACTCTTCTGATTTTCAGTTCTAAAGCTTGACCCGTGACAGATTCTACTGTAAGATGAACTTCGCTATCTCGTTTCTCAGGACAGGATCGCATTTCTCCTTATAATATTACAGAGGAATGTCTGCCCCAACAGCATTGATTTCCCTATTATCACACTCTGGACTCCAGGAGGTTAAATAGCCTATAACTCTAGAGGCTGATGGTGGATTCTAGAAAAGAGTCATATTTAACATTGTTATCAAATTTTGGGTTGTCACTGTTCCCAAATATGGGCAGTTGAATTATCGTGTTAAAATTATGAAAACTGAAGAAAACCCGCTATTCATTCATTGCACATATTTCCGAAGAGTCTACTTTTCACGTCCCACAGCGTATATTTACAGGCGTGTGCTTCAGGCGGAACGAACATGTCACTGTTGACAGGGATGCAGGAAGCACTCTTCTATTCTACAGCTATGGAATTTCATGAATCTTGCCCACTTTATTGTTCTCTTGGGGGAACAGCAGAAAGGCGGTGGCTCATCCATAGGACAAAAAACTTCTCAAACACAAATACAAAGAAAGATAAGGGGCTGGGGCGATGGCTCAGCAGTTAACAGCACTGGCTGCTTTTCTAGAGGTCCTAAGTTCAATTCCCAGCAACCACATGATGGCTCACAACCATCTCACAACCATCTGACGCCTTCTTCTGTCATGCAGGCATATATACAAATAGAACACTCAAAGGATAAGTAAATAAAACTCTTTTTAAAAGATAGAAAGATAAATGTTTACCAGAGCTTTGTATAATCAATATAAATGCACAAAATGAATAAAATGTTCATTTATTACCACCTGGCTTAAAGTATATAGAACTACAGATTTTTGGAGGTTAAATTGGCTTATTTTTTCTTGTGTCCAGTACCCTTATTTTTCATAGGACAAGTCTTATGCCTTAATTAACATATACATACACGCATGGAGTTACTTTGGGTACCCATGGAACATTAATTCCATATGTTTAAAGGGGTAAACAAGAGGCCTGACCAAAATGGACCAGGCATAATTCCTGATTTAACCTTCTTTTTTGTTATATTCCAAATGTGATTATTTGCAAGGCTAATACATTGGGCCATTAGTTTTCTTTAGGGAAAAAGCGTAGCTATTTCTATTCCATGAAGAAAGGTACATTTTTCAATAGTAATTTATTTACATTATACATTCCTAAGATGTTAGCCATGAGAACCCATGCCGGTAGGATTTGCTGAAGGAGGTGGAGACAGGAGGATCATGAGTTTGATGCTAGCCTGGGCTACACATTTTTGGCCAGGCAGTGGTGGCACATGCCTGTAATCCCAGCACTTGGGAGTCAGAGGCAGGCAGATTTCAGTGAGTTCGAGGCCAGCTTGGTCTACAAAGTGGGGTCCAGGAGAACCAGGGCTGC
>PVIU01021131.1:0-32275 GCA_004026605.1 Ondatra zibethicus | reverse complement strand
AAAAAAAAAAAAAAAACATATGTACAAGTAACATTCTATTACTAAACATTTATATATATAAATATATATTTATATAAATATATATACATATAAATAAAAACATGCAATAAAAACCAAAAAAAAAAAAAAAAGAATTCCACAGCCGGGCAGTGGCGGCACATGCCTTTAATCCCAGCATTCGGGAGGCAGAGGCAGGTGAATCTCTGTGAGTTCAAGGCCAGTCTGTTCTACAAAGTGTAGTAAGGAGGAGAGGGCTGCGTTCCCGGTGCCTGGTTAGCTTATACCCGAAATAATTATACAGAAAACTGTATTAATTAAATGACTGCCTGGCCCATTAGTTCTAGCCTCTTTTTGGCCAACTCTTACATCTTAAACTAACCCATATTTAGTAATCTGTGTATCACCACAGGGTCATGGCTTACCAAAAAATTCTAATCTACATCCACCTCAGGCCGGAAAAACATGGCATCTGCCACACTTCCTTTCTCCCCAGCATTCTGTTCTGTCTGCTCCACCCACCTAACGGCTACCCTATCAAAAGGCCAAGACAGTCTCTCTATTTAACCAATAAAAGCAACAAAAATACAAAAGAAATTCCTACATCAACAAAGTGAGTTCCAGGTCAGTCAGAGCTGTTTCAGAGAAACCCTGAAATCTTAGGGTTCACCTGACGAGAAACAAGCTGAGGCTTTTCCCATGTGCCTCTGTAAACCACAATCACTAAACAGAGATGGAAAAGTTTTAATTGCCTCAGGCCCTCTCTTCCCTAGAGAGTGCAAATGACTTCCTGCATTATCTATAATTTGGTACAATTCCATCTCCCACTGCCTCAACAACCCACTATTCCCCCCTCCCGCCACTATCCCTTAAACCTGTGAGGGCAGAGGACACTGGCCACCTCCCTTTCTTCCTCCACTCCAGGACGTGTGGAGTAGACGTCCACAGCCCTCTCATTTCCCACTGCCTCAGGAGACCCCAGTATGAGAACACCTCCTCAATTCTGAACAGAAAAGTCTTTTAAACACTTTTTTAAAAAAAATTAATGGTATACTTTTGCTTAAATATATACAGACATATATGGGAGAAAGACTGAAAGGAAAAACACAAGAATAATAACCTCTTAAAAATGTATATAGCTAGGTGGTGGTGGCGCACGCCTTTAATCCCAGCACTTGGGAGGTAGAGGCAGATGGACCTTCTGTGAGTTCGGGGCCAACTTGGTCTACAGAGAGAGTTCTAGGACAGCCAGGACTGTTATATAGAGAAACCTTGTCTTAGAAAATAAAAAATAAATAAATGAATAAATAAATAGATATAAAATAAATAAATAAAAATGTATGTGTGTGAGTGCTTGCATGCCTGGTACCCTTGGTGGTGAGGAGGGAGTTGGCTCTCCCAGAAATGGAGTTACAGACGTTGTGAGAATCCAGGCAGATGTTGGGACCTGAACCCAGGTTCCCCACAAGAGCAACAAGTGCCCTTAACCACTAAGGCATCTATGTCTCCAGCCCCAAATAATGAGAGAGCATTATGAGAAATTTAAGCTCTTTTTTCTTTCTCTTTTCTTTGTTTGTTTGTTTTTGAGAGAGGGTTTCTCTGAGTAGCCCTGGTTGTCCTGGAATTCACTCTGTAGACCAGGCTGGCCTCAAACTCAGAGAGAGATCCTCCTGCCTCTGCCTCCTGAGTGTTGGGGTTAAAGGCCTGGGCCACCACCTTCCAGCTGACTTTTTTTTCTCAAATGATACATTTATTTCTAAAAAGTACTGTGTAGGATGGATTTAACAAGAATGCAGTATGTGCATGCATGAGATTATGAAACATTTTTTTAAATTACCCTATGTGTGTATAATGTATCAGTGTAGAAGTGTAGATGCCATGCATGTGTGTGTAAAGGTCAAAGGATAACTTAGGTGTGTGCAGAGGTCAGAGGATAATTTATGTGCGTGCAAGGTCTGGGGGTAACTTGCAGTACAGAGGTCAGAGGATAATTTATGAGTGTTTATTAACATCATAAAGTAACCTCCCCTTTAGAGACAGGGTCTCATATGGTATAGGCTGGCCTTAAACTTACTATATAGCCGAGGCTGGCCTTGAAGTCCTGATCCTCCCATCCCTACCTCCCAAGGGCTAGAATACAGGTGTGTGCCACCACTCCTGGCTGATCCCAATGCTTTCTATATGAATTTTTGTTCTCATTATTTTAATGTTAGTAAGATCAGTGAAGCCATAGAATGGCAATAAATTTAATTAATTTAACTTAAAATATGAAGTATACTAATAGCCTAATATGGCAAGTTGCCGTTACCTTTTTAAGTTGCCATAGAGTTTAATTGTATTTATTTATTTTTTTAATAATTTATTTACTTTTATTTTACGGACATTGGTTATTTTGCCTGCATGTATCTCTGTGTGAGGTTGTTAGATCTTGGAGTTACAGACAGTTGTTAGCTGCCATGCGGGTACTGGGAACTGAACCCGGGTCCTCTGGAAGAGCAGTCAGTACTCTTAACCACTGAGCCATCTTGCCAGCCCCGAGTTTAATTATATTTAATAAGGCGTATTTGGGGGCTTGTTTTTTTAAAAGATTATTTATTTATCTTTTATTAATTTTAATTTATTTAATATTTTAAAATTTATTTAATATTTATTAATCTTCCTGCATGTGTACCTACACCCCAGAAGAGGTCACCAGATTTCATTATAGATGGTTGTGAGCCACCATATGGCTGCTGGGAATTGAACTCAGGACTTCTGGAAGAAGAGTCAGTGCTCTTTCTGCTGAGCCATTTCTCTATCCCCCCAGGGGGCTTATTTGTTTAAGACAGGGCCTCGCTATATAGGCCAAGGTGGCATCAATACCTTCCTTCCTCCGAGTGCTGAAATTACAAGTGTGCAGAGAATACTCTGTGCACAGCATATCTGACACACAATACAATGTATTGTTTTTCTTTTCAGAAAAGTACAAACGTGTGTGCGCGTGTGTGTGTGTGCATGTGTATATAGTTTGTGGGGTTCAGAGAACAACTATGGGGTGTCGGTTCTAGGCTGTCAGCCTTGGAGGCCAGTGTGTCTTTACCCCTTAAAAGCCATCTCTCTGGCCCAGAAGAGGGCACAGGACCCGCTGGAGCTGGGGTTACAGCTGTGACCTGAACTGCAGTCAGGCGAGAGCAGCAAGTGCTCGTCACAGCTGAACAAACGTCTCTCTAGGCCAGTGCTTCTCAACCTTCCTAAAGCTGCAACCCTTCAGTACAGTTCCTCACGTTGTGGTGACCCCAATCATAAAATTAGTTTTGTTGCTGCTTCACAACTGTGATTTTGCTACTGAGCCGTGTTCTCGGTTCCTGAGATCATAGGGAAAGTGTTTGCCGATGGTCGAGAGCGACAGGTTGCGAATCACTGCTCTAGGCCATCATCTGCTTCCCCTGGGATTGGATGCTAAGTGAGCATCCTCCCACCAAACCCTCTGGACCTGGTCCTACCCCCCGCCCCAGCTCAACTTTAAAATCAGTAACTAATGTTATTTTTACTTGGATCGTTTTCCCAGTATTTCCCCATCTTCTACGTTTTCTATAATATAATATAGTATCCAAGGCATTATTATAATTACTATAATATAATATCCAAGGCATTATTCTCAGCTTCTGTGACGTTTGCTTTAAATTCAACTGTTAAGTAAAGAAAAATCTCAGCCGGGCATGGTGACACATGCCTGTAACCTGCACTCGAGCATGGAGGCAAATCTCAATTCAGAGTCAACCTGAGCCATCTCAGCAAACAAGAGAAATCCCACATCCCACCCTTCACGTTCACCAAAGATTCCTGGTTCTCTGCCTTTGGGTGCACAGGCTGAACTTCCCAGCCTCTATGTGGGGGGGGGGGGGAATTATGGAACTAATTCCACCAACGGCCAGAAATCATAAGCGGCATGTCATTTAGAGACTAGAATGTTTCTTGTGTGACACCTCCCGTTGGCTTTCCATCAGCGTCCCAGACAGTCGTTTCTGGCTCTAGGCTGTGAGACACACTCCAGCGGGAACAGAGCCCCCATTCCACCTTCAGTGGACATACAGTAAGAATGAGAAAGAAACCTGTCGGTTTTGGTCACTAGGATTTTGGACGTGTGTTCCAGCAAAACCTAGCCCACCCTGACTCCCACAGTGTGCCTACAGCGCTTCCTACTCAAGATTTAAGTATTTATCAGGAATCATTTAAAAGATTGTGTTACATGTTTGTTTATTCTATGCATATGGATAAAGATCAGAGGTCAACTGGGTAGAATTGGTTCTCTCCTTCCACCATGACAGTCTGGGATCAGCAGTTACCAGTTGAGCCATCTTATCGACCTCATGAGGATTCTTTTTTTTTTTTTTTTTTCAGTTTTTCGAGACAGGGTTTCTCTGTAGCTTTGGAGCCTGTCCTGGAGCTAGCTCTAGTAGACCAGGCTGGCCTTGAACTCACAGAGATCCACCTGCCTCTGCCTCCCAAGTGCTGGGATTAAAGGTGTGTGCCACCACCGCCGGGCTCGTGAAGATTCTTAAAGGGAGTCTTGATACAGAACAAGGCAGAGGCCCTCTTAACTGAAGTAGCATAGGAAAAGCTTCTTTTTTTTCCCCAAAACAACACAAAATGGAAAGATTAGGAAGCCCAACAGGCACACAGGGGAGAAGGAAATGAAGGTAACTGACCATCAGTGAAACTCCATACGCCTACTTTCTCTCCTCTCTCTCTCTTTCATGGTCCTGGGGACAGAAGTCAGGACCTTGTGCACGCTAGAGCACATGCTTGCCAGCAGGCCACGCATGCAGCCTTGGCCCACACTGCCCATTTGACCTACAGGAAAGGGAACTATCTCTACCGCACACCAGCTGTGCGATGTCACCTTGGTCTCAGACTGGATAAACTGTATCTGAGTATCTAACATAAGAGCACAGGAGAATTGTGTGGCTCAAAACAAGGGCAAACACAAAGAACAGAAGAAGTCCTGCAGCACACTGGCTGTCAACCTCGGGACAGAGAAGCAGGCATCAAGCTGGTCCCATCTGCTGGAACAGCAGGCAGGACACTCTGACATGGCCCGTGTAGACTGAACTGTCCTGGGAGTCATGCTGGTCACGGCTGTAAACAGACTTTAAGCAGTGATGGGATATTCGATTAGTCCCAAGGGACTAATTTTAAAATTTAGCTAGGTTTCAGAAATACAAGGAGGTGGGTTTTACTGTTTTTGTTTTTGAGACAGGACGCTGCTATAAAACTGCAGCCGGCCTCAAACTTAGGGCAATCCTCCTGTTTCCCAAATGCTAGGATTACAGGTGTGTGCTACCACGCCTAGCAGGAAGAAAACTTTTGAGAATTTCTGGGTCTAATCAAAGTCATACAAGAGTACAAAACTAAACCAAAAAGACACTCTCTATCCTATGTCCCTCAAACACATGCCAGCCCAGAGGACTCCTCCCTGCCTCCCCACGTCATGGCCTTGCTGTATGCAGCATGTGTCAGGCTAAGCTAAATGGAAAACATGTTTTTAAAAACAATCACAGTCCCATGTAGGAGCTGAGTCATGTGCCCCAGAGTCCATGACAGACTTGGGAAAATGCCACTCCTCAACTGACAGGAAATTCCCCACCAGGGAGCCACAGCATATTTAGCCCCTTCCTCTCACAGGACAGGGGAGACTCCCTTGGCTCTGACCCTTCTCACTGGGAACTCCTGCCCTGACGCTGCTCGAAATCTCTGAATTTGGGAAATTAAGATTCCAGAACTATACTGTCATCTGAACTATAAGCCAACTGTCTTGTAAGAGTGACCACAGCTATGCAGGTTCAAATCCCAGTTCTCAATTACCTGTGACCCTGGGGACTTTGTGTCTATTCCCCTTGCCTGTAAAATGGGAGAACAATGGTCTCTATCAACTCTGACCATTTTAAGGCCCGGGAGAACACATGTGGACTACTCCAAGCCATGCCTCTGTATCGAGCAATCTCTGGCTTATTATTATAACTGTTGCTGTTACAGGCTAATCACAGATGGCAAGGATTTCCTTGAAATCCTTTTTGACCCCACCCTGAAAACTATTCCATACAAAACATGGGTTAGGATCAAGTCCAAAGTCTGCTTCGAGGTTCTGTTCTTGGCAAAATTCTGTGGAAAAATCAGGCCACTCCTATTGATTGAGCCCCTGCTGTGAACAAGGTGCTGTGTCCGCTGATATGAGCTGTTGTGCTCTGACCATCCTGCCCATGTCCAGGGCCCTGGGCCACTAGAGAGCTGTGCTTCAACAGGGGCTTGGAAGGGAGCTCCCTGATAGCCCATGTGCTCAAGAGCTAAATGCCGTAAGTTGGCCTTGATATCAGCTCAACTGTCCTTCGAAGATAAACTAAAAAGAAATAAAATTAACTTGTACTTGTGCATGTGTTAGAACATCAATCCCACAGTGCCTCACAAATATGGACAGCTCCTCATATATTAACTAAAATAACACAATGAGTAAGTATTAGCCCGTTAGCATTAAGTGGATTGCTAATGGTCTCTTTCATGTCATCCCAGGAAATGACTTGAGTAAAATTCCTCCAAATCACCTCAGGGACAGAAAGTCCAACGCTGACTTCTCCCTGGGAAGTGTGGCCTGGAGAATGGCCAGGGCCTCACAGACTAGAACCGGGAACCCCGGCTTCACCGTTTTTATTTGTTTGTTTGGATTTTTACTTTGAGGGTGCTCCTGGATTTCTGGAGTCTCCTTGCTCCATCTGTTTCAGGGACATTAAGCATGCAGAGAAGCTCTCTGGGACTCCCTGATCTGTGCCCCTCCTCCTTCCAGCTCAGCCCTTGGACAACCTGAGATGGAGAATGGTAGCCACTTCTCAGCTACTAACAGAGCGATTCCTGAACGCCTCCCGCCCCAAGGCGAGCAGACAACCTGAGTACCTCACAGGTGCAAAAGACCTTCTTATATCGCTATCTATACAAGTTTCCCATATCCCACCTCCCCCAGGCAGGCCCCACAGGCTCGGGACGTGGCTCCCCTAGAGTGCCTTGGTTAAGAGCCATCTCCAGTACATGTAAAAAGTTCTCTCGACCCTCAAGGAGCACTCAAAGGCCACCTTTTCCACACACGCCACCCAGATCTTGTCTGGACAAAGCAAATTCCTTCTGAACGAGAGCCAGCAGAGGTGGCATTTACTCCATACTTCTGTGCTGCTAACCCACACGGCATTGCCTCCTGGCTTGATTACTTCCCAAAGTAAGAGTTATGCCCCACCCATTTCTGAATGAGAAGATGCCATGGCATCAATTAAGAGCCTGCTAGAATTGCTTACTCTCAGGTCTAGCTCATATGTAGGGCCTGGAAAACTGTGTTTAGATAAGCCTCTGCTACGCACCGCGGCCTTAAGACCCCTGGAATACAGGTTTGCGGAATGACTGGCAGCAGAGTGAATCTAAGCACAAACCGGTTTCTGTGGTCTCAGGCAATGTGCTGGTCAGACAGGAACATCTCTTCCCACCTCACACGGGCCCGGGGCCTGATTCAGGTTACAGCAACCCAAAAACTTGCTGGACAAAACTCAAGGTCAGCATGTGCCCGTGGGGCTGTGCCTTGTGTGTACGTCAGTCCTTAGGACACAGGCAAAATTAGTTCAGCAGAGGTAAAAGGGCTGGTGGGAACGGCATTTCCCCCAGGGCTTTTCTTGTGAAATGAAGAGGTGCCTCGTCTGACCTTGCCAATGATTACTGGCTCAGTTTTCTCTCCCACAAGAGGCAGGAAGCCAACTCAATGCCAGTTACTTTTGCATTTCTGGCAAAATTGAAAGGCAGTGAGAGGGAACACAGGTTACAACCACAAGAAGTGTATTTTTTCAGCACTTGGGAGGAAGAGGTAACAGAATTTAGAGTTCTTGGTCAGCCTGAGCTACACTGCAATTTCCAGACCAACTATATTCAAAAAAATGTATCTTAAACAAACAAACAAACAAACAAAAAACCAACAAGAGCATGTGTTGTTTTGCTCAGAACTTCATAGCTCAATCCAAGTCTCCAGTCCCCTCCTGTACACTTCTTGAAAAAGCTAGGCCCCAAATAAGGAGGAAGACCTAAGAATCTCATAAGAAGGACAGAAAAATACGCATTGGGCATCTCCGGCCCAAGAAGCCACCACTGGGCACAGGACCTCCAAACGTCTCACTCTGTGGCCTCCATCCTCGCACTCCCCCACCCCCACTGCACACCCAGAGTTGGGAAGCCTTGCCACTTGTACAAGGGAGGCTGCTTTCTGTTGGGCCTCCCCGCTTCCCCAGATGACTGTGGACAGAAATGAGACAGAAACCCCTCTTCCCAGACAATCTTCCTGCCACTTGCTTCTCCTAGTCCTTGCCACTGGCCCACCTCTTGGCCCAGACTTTGCTCTCCCCCGCAGCCCAGGAGGCTCTGTCAATCTGAGATGGGGCCATCAGCAACCCCACTTCTTTCCGTAAGCGGTGCCGGCTGGGCCCAGGCCCCAGAAAAACAAGCTGGAGCTCTGTGCTTTCTGGCAGCCCAGCTTCGCCTTTTGTTTTGACAAGGGGTGGAAGGGAGAATTTGAACCCTGTGGTTATCTGCATTTTAAAACATTTAAACACAGCGAGTCCACCTGCTTGGCACTCGGCACTGTTTAGCCAGTTTCTCAGCCCTGCGCCTTCTAAACCAGCAATTCTGTACCCTCCTTTTGCTTATATACATGGGAGCTTGGTGGGGATCTCGACGCCCTGTCCTTTCCCGCACTCGACTTCTGTAACTCGGGTGGCCTTAGTCCTGAAAAGGGAAGGGCAAGGAAGAGGTCCTATTTGAGGACCCACCCATTCTGGCTTTCAAAGACCATTGCATTTCACAGGGAGAGAGACTTCCCAGCCAGGAGTCCAATCTCCTTGCCAGATCAAATACTGGTCCTAGCTGTTTTCCTACCATATCACTGACTGGGAGGAGTGGGTGAGGAGAGAGGGCGGGAAAGGCCCATAGGGGGCAGTGGGAGTAAGGGCATGGTTTGACAAGCCAGTCCAACGTCTGGTTTTATATGAAGCAGGGATGAGGACTCAGAATGGTCTGGGCAAACAGTCCGCGGTTGTTGTTTTTTTTTTTTTGAGAAACAGCTGTGGGAACCTCTGCTGTGTCAGTCACCTGAGCCTACTCTCCCCTGCAGACTCCCATCCTCCCACTCTGTCTGGCAGTCAACACTGTCTCATTTGAGTTCTAAAAAGATCAGGGTACAAAGTGTGTTAGGCAAAAGCCCTGTCTGACAACCTTGACCTCCGGAGAGGCAGACTGCATTCCCGTCTTCAGCCCACGGTGCCCAGAGGGTACCCAAGCCCTCCTCCTCTAGAAAGGAATCACTTCCACAACCCGGAAGCAGATGCTACTCACCAACACTGTCCCCAAGAGAATCAGAAAAGGCTGGCCAGCCCGCGGTTTCCCAAGGAGCAGAGGCAGTAACCGGGACCCTGGGACGCCAAGAACCCCCTGGGCAAGGACTTACACCAGAGCTCATAGTAGTAGTTGCAGCACTGAGACCGTCCACAGCAGTGTCCTGTATCACAGATGTAGCTTTGATTGTTGGTACCCACACAGGCTTCCTTATCCTACAAAAGCAAGAAGCAACGGAGCAGGTTACGCTACGCATACCCAGTGCCTGCCTTCTCACCCCCTCCACTTGGTCACCCATCTGTCTGTCTGTCTGTCTGCCGAACACCCGGCAGGGAAGCAAGATAAAAAGAACCACCTGACCACAGCAGAGTTTAGAAAAACAAAGGTTGATTTATTAGGGAAGGGTCATAAAACACAAAGCCACTTGGTAAATGTGAGGCTCCCCTCAGACAGGACGGGGGAGGGGGAGGAAAGGGGCATACTCTAAGTCCAAGGAAAAATAGTTCATGTTTAGTGTCAAACTCAGTTGCTAGGAAGGTGACGATCCCCCTGTGATGAACAGTAAATGAAATCATTTTCTGTAAAACTTTCCGGAATACTGAATGCAAACAGGAAGCTAGAATTACCATCTAGTCAGTCATTCCAATCTCCCTTCCAAACTCCCTCCCAGACTGCTAACAGTAAGATTCAGAAGATGGTCTGAAAGCAAACATGGGTTGGGGATGTAGCACAGTTGGCAGAATACTTGCCTAGAATGCATGAAACCATGTGTTCAAACCCATCACTGCATAAACCGCGGATGATGGTGTTGGGAGATATTCGGTCACACTGTGAACCCCAAGTTTGCACTAGCATTAACTAAATAAAATTAATCTTGGGTCAGGAGGCTACATCAGCAACTAACTGACAGAAAGCAATCATAGAGCATCAGCGAGCATGCAGAAGACTTAGAGAGACGCACCAGAAGTAGCTGGGAGGAATTTGGAGTGGCCCTGTTTTTGGTTTTGTTTGTTTGTTTGTTTGGCAAAGCCAAAGGATGCTCTCTTCGGCAGATGACGCCAGCAAGGAAAGAAGGTTAGCTAGCTAGCTGCTACTCAACCTCTCTGAGCTAGCAAGTTTTCACCCCAGCCTTTGAATCTCGAGTCTTATTTATAAACAGAGTAACAGAGATTTAGTTAAAGCTACCTTAGCAGCAGCGACAAAGCCAGTACCTGTGGGAACAGAATTCCCACCAGGTGGCTGCCTGAGTGGCTAAGATGCTGCCAGAAAAGCAGGCTGGTGACTGCAATTGCTGGCTGAAATAACAGGAGATTAAGGCATAGCCATTGTGCTGAAGTTAAAACAACACGATGGACTGGATGGTGCTGGCGCACGCCTTTAATCCCAGCACTTGGGAGGCAGAGGCAGGCGGATCTCTGTGAGTTCAAGTTCCAGTTCCAACTAGAGCTAGTTCCAAGAAAGCTAGGGCTATAACACAGAGAAACCCTGTCTCAAAATACAAAACAACAAAAACAAAACAAAACCCAACATGATATTGCACACCTGTGGTCCCAGAACTTAGGGGGGAGGGGTAGGAAGCTCAGAAGTTAAGGTCACCCTGGGCTACACATGACCCTACCACAAACAAACCCTAAAACAAACCCCAAATAAACAGATACACAAAACAAAACCACAAAATCATTTCCTCTGAGTCTTTACTCGAAAAAAATGTGGCAAACCTATTCAGGAGGCCTAGAAACTTCAATTTCCTAGAGCATTTTTACTTATTGGATGATGTCTTGAAAGTCCTGACTTGATCCAGGATCACATGGTCCCTCATCAGGGCAGTTACATAAAGGGCACTGCTGAGCAACCACGTAGCGCTTTGCCAAATTCTATTCATAGCATTGGTGGACGAGGATGGGAGTGAACGTTTTTAAAATATATTTCCCACTAAAGCTATGAAATGCCAACCAGGCATGGTGGCTACATGTGTAAGCCTAAACTTCTGGAGGCTGAGGCAGGAGGACTGCTTTGAGCTCAAGACCAGCTTGGGCTTCAGTGAGTGGAGTCCATCCATCCTAGGATACAGTATCTGTGTCAAAGAGGAAGCAGAGGCTGGAGATAGCTCAGTTGGCTGTGTGCCTGCTGTGTAAGAATTAGGAACTAAGTTTGGATCCCTAGGACCCACATAAAAATCTGGGCATGGTGGTGCACTTCTGTAATTCTAGCAACATGGTAGAGGTAGGTCCAAGAGGGGGAGCCTATCAGAACCCAAAGGACCTGATAGAGATAGGAAGATGCCTGGGGCTTGCCAGCTAGGCAGCCTCGTTGATTTGGTAAACACCATATTCAGTGAGAGATCATCATTCAAAAAATGAAGTGGAGGAGCTGGAGAAATGGCCCTGTGGTTAGGGGCACCAGCTTGTTCTTCCAGAGGACCTGGGTTCAATTCCCAGCACCAACATGGCAGCTCACAACTGTCTGTAACTCCAATTCCAGGGCTTCTGATGCCCTCACACAGACATACATGCAGGCAAAACACCAGTGAGCATAAAATAAATTATATATTAAAAAATGAAGTGGAAAGCAACTGAGAAAGACAGTAAATGTCCTCTAGCCTTCCCATGCACACATGTGCACAGACACACTAACTGGTGTACACATATCTCTCTCTCTCCCTCTCTCTCTCTCTCTCTCTCACACACACACACACACGAATGAAGTAACATACTAACCAACCTTAAGCTCCGCTAATAAGCATTTTGAGCAACTTCACATATGTATGATGAAACTTATACAAGCCATCTGCCATACCTGGCTTTCAGTGTTTCATTTCATTACTATAATCAGTCTGTGCCAAGCACCATCTTGGGTAAGTGGAACACAGACACAAAGAAAACATTGTTCCTAACTTTAACAAGCTCAAAGTTATGAAGAAAACCCCTGCTCAAGTACAGAAACACAACCCAATGGGTTACATTTGCACCTACTGCCCCTGCCCACTGGCGTCCACCCCGGTAGACGGCTGCCAGGGGAAACTCAAGTCACATGGTCAGCTCTAGCCTTACTATGCTGGCTTCAAGCATAAACAAAGAATTCTGGTGAGAATCTAGAGTCCAGGCAGCTATAGGAAGAGACAGGAGAATGGGCACAAGTGTGTACCAGATCCTTCCACAGGGCACGTCTCTTCTACACACCCTCAGGGCTCCCACAGCTCTTTAAAGTCTTCTACGCAGGAGAAAAAGATGACTCAATGGGTAAACTGAGTCTGAGTTTGATCCTCCAAACCCACGATGAGAGGAGAGAGCCAACTCCCGGAAGTTGTCCTCTGACATCTTTTTGTGTGCTGTGACATGTGTGTACTTACACGCACACAATAAGTGTGCATGCCCACAGGCACACAAGAAGAGAAGACAAAACTAATTTTAAGAAAGAACTTACACATTAGGATAAACAAGCTCCGAAGGAAGCCACAAAAGGGCAGTAAAGGCTGACAGCAAGTCTCACAGTATTGCAGAGTTCTTTTTTCTTGCATCCCGAGCCCAGTAAAAGCAGGATGCTAACTAGCAAGTGGTTGTCTGACTGGAGGCCTTTGAGAGGCATGGTGTGTGTGGAGACAGCAGAGTTGTGCTTGCTACGTTCCCAGAACCCAGCTGCTCTGGCTTCAGAGCAAACCACTCCTTTAATGAGGATATCAAGTCTCTCCGAGTTCACCAAGTCCTACCAATGCCGTTCTTTTGACACTGGTTTGCAAAGCAAGTTTAAAGTATTCATGTAGTTTTAAAACAGGGCACGCTTCCTCTACCCCAGCAAATAAATCCAGAAAGCCTTCTGCCTGGGGAAAACCCACCAGATGAAATCTAAACAAGTAACGCCCTCATGACCTATTGGTGTCGGCTCTGCTCTTGGCTCTTCCATACTCCTGTCAGAGACAGGACCCCACTCCACTCTGCAGAGCTAGCTGTCCTAGCGCCCCTTAACACAGTCCCTCAAACCCACTTTAAGTCAATTGTCTAGCCAGCCCCCCCCCGCCCTGTGCCTCCTCCGCACCCGTCCTTCATCCCCAAAGGCAGGACACCCCTGCACTCTGCACCAGTCTTGTTCTACGGAATTGCCCCTCTGCGGTATGGAAAAGCAAAGGAGGCAGGCAGTAAAGAGACAGGGTGTGGGCTCAGAGGCTGTTAGCATGGAAGATACAAAGGAAGATGAAGGAGGAGGAATGAGGGTTACAGGGATGAGAAGTGGGCTCCTCCAGTCAGACCTGCGGTAGGAAAAAAACCTGGCAGGCTTAGATTCCACCTCAGTCCCGCCACTTTGGAGGAACAAGACTTTGGGCAAGTGACATGGCTGCCCTAGGGTCAGTTAACGCGACCTGTAACATCTTCAACCTTAAGGCTTTTTTGTTTGTTTGGTTGGTTGGTTTGGGTGCTGGGAATGGAACTCAAGGTCTCGTGCATGCTAAGTGAAGGCTCTGTCTGTTTTCTTCAAACCCCCTGCCTCATCCCACCTCCGACATGGCATCCACAAGTCAATGTAAGCGTTCATAAACTCCATGGCTCCTCTCCCTCAAGCCAACAGCCAAGAACTCAAGCCCCTCCACGAGCAGCAGCCCAGCCAGAGATGAGGTCACCACTGAGAGGGGGACTCAAAGACCACTTGTAGGTCAGCACCCACAGAGTTCAAGTAGTTAAGAGTGAGTTGGGTCTGAGACCAAAGCCCCATTCCTGCCCGAGGTTTATTTAATATGCAGCCTCGGAAGGCTGGTTTCCCAGGCGGCTATCAGCATTGTTCCGAGCCCTGGTCACTGCTGGGCATGGAGGACCATCCAAATAGCACTTCGTCCTCCCTGGCATCAGGAGAAACAGGACAGGCTGCTGCGGTCCGTGGAGCTCTTCACACACACGAGAAACTGGAGAGCGCACAATAGGGTGGTCTAAAATTCCCAGCCCTCCCCATGACTCGCCACGCTTTCCCCAAGCCTCTTCAAGCGCGGGATACTCATGCTGTCCAGGCCCAGGCCTGAGTGGTAAATGTCTCTCCCATTCCCTTTTCTGGAGAATGGACTGTGATTTTCTTGAGGGTTGGAACCTTGTCTTCTCGTTCCCTCTCCCTTCCCAGGACATCACATGCTACTATGAGCCAACGGTCACGTGATCTCTCCCCACAAAGGCAGGGCAAGCTGAGGGGAATCGGAACTGCTGTGGCAAGCACTGTTAGGTGCCAGCACTGCTCTAAATGCTTTCCACAGGGTCCTTTATTGAGACATCAAAGGAACTGTGAAGTAAGCAGAGACAGGGAACTGAGGGCCCAAAGCCACAACGCAGGGAAGGGAAGGGAACCCATCAAGCTCGCGTGACTCCAGACCCTGAGGTTTCCACCACCCGGCCTCCCTATGGAAGCTGGGCCTCTTCTGCTACTTTCCCGCCCTGAGCTGCTGAGACGGAAACCTCAAGTTAAACAAGTATCAAGGATTCGCTTTTGAGGGAAATGACAAGGGTCCAGCTCTTGTAGACATCTACTTGGGAACAGTGTGCCTCACCTACATGCCCAAGCTCCTCCCCTGTGAGCTCAAAATGCCATGCTCTGACACAATAGGGAGTAGAAGAGTAGGAGCTCACCCCAGCGAGGGATGGAAGCGTGCAAACCCCACCCCTTCTTTTCTGCAAAGTGTGCAAGCCACCCCCACTTTCTGCAGCCTTTACTCCTTTACTGACAGCCTTGAGCTGGGGTGAGGGACACAATGGCAAGTGAACAAAGCCTCCCACAGCGTGCATCTAATAAAAGGCAATGAAATAATCACACAGGTGTAACAGCAATGGAGCACGCCGACGCGAAGGCCAAATCAAGGCAGTCTAGATGGCTTCTGGGAGGAAGGTAAGCTTCACTTGGGACGGAAAGGATGATTAGAAAGTATGTAACTACAGGAAAGGCCCGAGAAGAATGTTCCAGGATAAAAATGCTCTCAGCAAACTTCACTGGCTAGGAGATGGCTGGAGAAGTAGGGAGGTTAGGTGAGCCAGGGCCTAACAACCCAGGAAAAAGACATTGATATTCTTAAAGTTACTTTCAGCCTCCTCAGATACTGCAGGCACATGGTGCACAGACATACATTCAGGCAAAAACCTATACACATAAAATAAAAATAACAAAAAGAAAAAGATAGAAAGGAAGGGAGGGAGGGAAGGAGAGAAAGAGAAAGGAAGGAAGGAAGGAAGGAAGGAAGGAAGGAAGGAAGGAAGGAAGGAAGGAAGAATCTGTAGTTACCCTTTCCTGGAAAGACATCGAAAAGTCCATATAGGAAAGAAAAGAAAGGAAAGGTAAGAAGAGGCAGAGCATATCAAAAAGGAACTGCAAAACCTAAGTGTTCTTGGGGCTGGAGAGATGGCTCTGTGGTCAAGAGCACTGGCTGCTCTTCTGGAGGACAGGGGTTCAATTCCTAGCACTGCATAATGGCTCACAACCATCTGTAACTCCAGTGCCAGGAGATCCAATGTCCCCTCTGGCCTCAAAGGGCACTGCACACATATGGTGTACAGACATGCATGCAGGCATAAAGCCCACACACATTTTTAGAAAGTGCTGTTACACTGAGTCCTTCACCTTAGGGACGACAGTGGTAAACTAGTGATCTCTCTTCCATGTGTACGGCCCTGGCATGGCTCACTGTGAGCAGCTTCAGGAGACACCAAACAAAACAGAGGAGTACAAAGACGATGCAATTGAAGCCCACACAGGACCGGCGAGAACACTCTAACAATGAGAAAAGGCTGAACAGTGCATCTTTTGCACATAAGCAAAAAATTATCTCATTTCTTTAGTGGCGACATAAGCTGTGGGACTAATGGTGTCCTAACAGTTTCCACGTCTTGTAGATGCTATTCTTAGCTGAGCCACTGGAAAGGTCAATTTAATCAACATAAGAACTTTCTCAGTGCCACTGGGCAGTAAAGGTTCTTCAGGCATGGTTTTAATTTGCCAGTTTATGGGGCTGGAAAACCCTGAGAGCAACTGACTGATGCCAACGTCATCTTCACATCCTTAGAAAAACACTGAACTTTTAAAGGTTAAGAGGGAAAAATAGGAAAACTGAAGTCCTTTATTGGATGGTGAAGTATTCGGGATACCAGCTCTCTTGGCTGTCTCATGAGAATGACAGGGGAGTGCCCACTTCTGGCTCTCCCCGGCTCCCCAAAATCACTTAGCTATGCACCGAGTGCCCTCACACTACTCATCTGCCAGGCAATGTGTGGGCAGAGGCACAAACAGGACAGCAAGGACAGTGGGCAAAAGTTCTACTCTGAAATACTGACTGCACAGCAGGAGCATTTTCATTAGATGCTTAGCCAGCAAGGAAGATCTCCAGGAACCGGAAATTACAGATGGAAACTGGAAACCACACTCAGAATTGAGGCTGGACCTTTCTGGTTGCCCTGCAAAGTGGGTTAGTTTGATGATTTGGGGTCAATCTGAAACAGGGAGGTAGAACTGAGACCCAGCATATAAAGATGGGATCCACTGAGCGTGGTGGTACACTTCTTTAGTCCCAGAAATCGGGAGGCACAGCAGGTGGACCCCTGTATTCTCAAGGCCAGTATGTTCTACGTAGCATGTTCCAGGACAGGCAAGGCTACAGAGCAAGACCCTGTCTAAACAAATCACGAAAAGATAGACCCCTCAAAGGGAAAAGAGAGATCAGAAGAAATAGAAGAGCCGTTAGTACAAAGTGGGAATGAAGAAGATCTGAATGGAGACGGAGACAGTTTCCTCTAACCCAACATGAGGCTAGACTTGCACTACCTGCACGGCCTGAAGATCTTTAAAAAACTACAAATGCAATAAAAATGGTTTCTGAGCCGAGCATGGTGCTGTTTGCCTAATCCCAGCAGTCGAGAGCATGAGGGAGGAGTCATGAGACTGGCTATATAGTGAGACCTTGTCTCTGAAAGAAAGTGTCCTTGGGGTGGCAAGATGGCTTAGTGGGTGAAGGTGCTTGCTGCCAAGCCTGCCAACCTCAGTTAATCCCCAGGACCCACACGGTGGAAGGGGAGAAGTGACTCCAGATGGACTGCAGGGCCAAGCTCCCAGGCTAGTACCAGCCCTGTGACTCTATACATCATGCCATCCTGGGGACAAATGAGAAATAAAGGTTCTAGTTGAACGGTCATGTGTTTGTGTGTCAAGACGATAGGGGGTCAATGGTGCTGGCTAGTTTCATGTCAAACTGACATAAGCTAGAGTTATTTTAGAAGTCAAGTCAGAAAATGTTGCTCCCAGATTGGTCTGTGGACAAGACTGTAGTGCATTTTTTTAACTGATGACTAATGCAGCCAGCTCACTGTGAGCTTTGCCACCCCTGGGCTGGGTGTCCAGGACGTGTAAGAAAGTGGGCTGAGCAAGCCACGGGAGCAAGCCAGGAAGCAGAACACCTCCACAACTTCGGCATCAATTCCTGTCTCCAGATTCCTGCCCTAACTTCCTTCCATGATGGAGCCCTGAGCTGAAGTAAACCCTTTCCTCCCCAAGTTGCTTTTGGTCATGGAACTTTATCGCAGCAGAAACTCTAAGACACACGGTAAGGGGTCCCACAAAGGAGGTTCTACTGAAGATGGGTTTACAAGTAAAATACAAAATACATAAAATCACGATCCAGCACAAACAGGACTTGGAAAATTCAACAAATAATAGGATAATAGCAGCTGGGAGGAAAAGGAACTCATGATAATAGAGTGCTCAGATAAGACATATGTAAGAGGTTTCAGCCAGGTCTAGTCACTTACACCTCTAATTCCAGAACTCAGCAAGATGAGGCAGGAGGATCATCATGAATAAAAAACTAGCCTGAGGTACAGGGTAAGACACTATCTAGGAAAAGGACAGAAGGAAAAACAAAAGGAAGGGAAAGAGTGTAAGAAACTGGTTCAACAGGAAAAGCACCTGCAAGGATGAGTCCTCAAGCACAGTCTGCAAAGCACAGAGACCCAGCAGGTATGAGAGATTTGTGCCCATAATCCCAGCACTAGGAAACCAGGACAAGTTGATCCCTAGGCTCTGCGCCCATCAAAGACTTTCCAAGGTTCTCCTCTGGCCTTCACATGTGTGCACACCCTTGTGCATTTGTGCATCTGTACATGAACACATGCAAATCAAAGATGAAGTTTCAAATAATTAAAGCCCAAAAGGAAGAATAAACTATGAGTAAAGAATACATGCAAAGGAAAGCTGGCGACCAATGCTACAGAAATCAGAAGGGCCCCTGAGCAAGTACGACAGGCAAAGTCATAAAGCACTCCGAGTCTTCGGGAAGAGCAAGAGTGAGGCCCCACAGTGGTGGTGCACACCTTTAATCCCAGCAGTTAGGAGGCAGAGGCAGGTGGATCTCTATAAATTCAAGGCCAGCCTGGTCTACAGAGTGGTTCCAGAATAGCCAGGGTTACACAGAGAAATTTTATCTTGAAAAACCAAAAACCAAAAGAAACAAAGAAAAAAAGAAGTGATTGAGAAGAAAGAGAAAGAGAGAGAGAGAGAGAGAGAGAGAGAGATTGATTTGGAAAAACCACTTAAGACAGTAAAAATGCGGGGCCGCTGAGGTGATATCAACAGATAAGGCACTTGCCACTAAGACTAATGACCTTAGTTCTATCCCTGGAACCACCTGGTAGGAGGCAAGAAGACTTCTGCACACTGACCTCTAACTTCTACATGCAGGCTTCCTACCCACATACAATAAATAATAATAATAATAATAATAATAATAATAATAATAATAATAATAATAAAAACCTTCAATAGATGGGTTACACAAAGATTTGACAAAGTTAAAATTACCCAGCAAAGTGTGCTTTTCTTGATTGGAAAAACCATGGACATGGAAGACAACAAAATGCTCAGGAAGAAAAGATGAGCCATATTCGGAGACAGCTGAAAACAAGTCCAGAACAGTTACAACGTGGAATTTTGGGGTGGTAATGAAGATATCTAGGTTCATTTTATGAAATTACAGAACAAAAAAGAAGATTTTAGATACACTCTCATTATCAAATAAAAGTAAAATTTAAATAGTAATAAATTTTACAAGGATAACGCGACTGCAAAAGAGGACAAAGATTTAGGTGGAGTTCAGGAAGCGCATGGGATGGCAGCATCTGAAGTACGCCCTGAAGGACATGGAGACACTGGCTTACACTGCTCTACAGAGGCATGCACAGCATATGCAGCGACACACTTGGTATTTCAAGGACCAGAAAGACAGTTGGTGTGTACGGGTGCAAGGAATCTCGGGGAGAACTCGGCCGAGGGCAGGGTTCCTACACTTTGCACAACCCCTCCGGTGATGCTCAGAGCACTGTTGCAGCAAGTTTCTCCCTTAGGTTACGGAGATTTTAAAGATTCAACAATATTTTTGAAACTCTCACATTTACTTTCCAACTACACAGTAAACAACAAAATAATTTTGTCTTCCATTCTTGAACCTAGGAATGCCCTCTAGAAACAGACTCACTGGCAAAGAGGTCTCCTGATATAGGGACTAAAACCAAAGGAAAACAAAGCTTCCTCAACAAGACAGATGTGAAACAAGAGTGCCAAATCCTGACAACGCAGGACCTTCAGGGACAGCTCTCTAGGTCCTCAGAGAGCCATAGGTGCTTATGAAAATTATTCTCATCCGGGCAGTGGTGGTGCATGCCTTTAATCCCAGCACTTGAGAGGCAGGGACGGCAGATCTCTGTGAGTTCGAGGCCAGCCTGGTCTACAAGAGCTAGTTCCAGGACAGGATCCAAAAGAGAAACTCTGCCTAAACAAACAGGAAGGAAGGAAGGAAGAAAGGAAGGAAGGAAGGAAGGAAGGAAGGAAGGAAGGAAGGAAGGAAGGAAGGAAAGAGGAAGAAAGAAAAGAAGGAGAGTAAGAAAATTATTCTCTAAACCTATACAGATTTACCTAGTGTGATTGGGGGAGGGGGAAGAGGTGGTGAATTGAGACAGTCTTGCTCGATAGTCCTAGAATTCATTACATAGACCAGGCTGGCCTTCAACTCACAGGAACCCACTTGCCTCTACCTCTCAATTGCTGGGATTAAAAATGTGCACCACCATGCCCTGCTACCTGTATTTTTAACAACCATGAAGTAAAGACCGTGTTATCAACCCTAACATGAAGGAATACAATCTGAGGCTACACGAAGAGCTAAGAGAAGAGGACACTTTGAACAGAGAGAAGGAATCAGCAAGGGGGGTTCCTGGCCTGCTGATTCCTCCCTACTAGTCTAGGAATCAGCAACGGGGGCTCCCGGCCTGCTGATCCCTCCCTACTAGTCTACCTTCCTTTTTCCACAATGAGACTGTCACACACTAATTTTGCATCCTCCACAGTATACATCGTGCCTAGAAATATATTTTAAGCTTTGCTAACACAAGATAACTCTCATTCTTTCTGACAGAGCAAGGCACTGCAAGAAGTTAGCCAAGTCTCAGCCTTGTGTGTGCACTGGAGAACAGGGCATGGACTTTTGAGCTGTTTGGCGGAATTCAGCATTTCCCCAAAGACCAAACAGCCTGAGCCACACGAGAAGCTCCCCAAACAGAGGCAGTGAGCCCTCAGATAAGACTCAGTCTCGCAGCCGCTGTCTGATGAGTGCTTCACCCTAAGGGCTCTGTCCCGCTCTCTAGATACAAAGTCCCCTAGTGGGTAAACCAGTGACACACTAGAGAGAGAGAGCTGAGGTGACAGATGCGCGCTGGCCTTTATGTGGGCACCGGGGATCTCCCAGGTTCCCCCTCGGGTATTGATTAATGTGGAGTGAGAACCTCTGGGATCGCTGACTAAAAATTTTCCTTGTTTTTGGAGACAGAGTTTCTCTGTGTACTTGGAACTCACTTTGTAGACCAGGCTAGTCTCAAACTCAGAGACCTGCCTACCTCTACTTCCTGAATGCTGGGATTAAAGGTATGGGCCACCACCACTTGGCTGAAACTTTTTTTCCAAAACATTCCCTGAAACAGGCATGGTAGCACAGGCCTATAATCCTAGCTCCTGAGAGGTAGAGGCAGGAGGATGAGGAGTTCCAGGCCATCCTTAGCTACACAGCAAGTCTGAGGTCAGCCTGGGCTACATGAAACTGTCTTAAAACATACGTACATACATATACATACACACATATTTAAAAATGAAAAGTAAGTGTCAGAGACCAGCTCCAACAGAGCTCGGATCCAGAGGTGCTTGCTGAACTTCGCACTGTCGTCTCAGGAGAAATCCCATCATCAATTAACGGCCACTTTTGTACCTAAATCATTGAGCCAGTCTGCTCTCAACCTTGCCCGTGGCTATACTACTGTACAATTTGAGAAGTCCTCGTTTTCAATAAATGAGCAGCCATCCCGACTCACCCTCAGATCCTACCACAGCCGACTCTACATCTCCTTTGGGATGGCTTGACAGCTAAGAGCAGTCGTTGCTCTTGAAGAAGTCCTGGGTGTGATTCCCAGTACCCACACGGCAACTCACAGCTGCCTGTCTGACTTCTCTGGACACTAGGTCCATATGTGACGTGCAAACACACGTGCGGGCAGAACACAAACACACAAAATTAAAAAAATAAAGAAACTAAAAAAAGTAAATAAAAACACTCCCTGGGTTATGCATGTCATATATATTCAAGTTTGAGAGCCGCTATCTTGATGTACACTAAGCATCCAGTAAACAATCCATGCTTTCCCTAACAACTGAGGACTAATGTTCTCTCTAGAGTCCCAAACACGCCCAAAACTTACCCACCAGAGCACGTAAAATCACTTACCCTCTGTCCCATTCTGTAAAAACCACAATAAATCATAAATATGCATTTCAAAAATAAATGACACGTTCATTCAGCACACTCCCCCCTGGCCAATATTGCTACTGCTAAAACCACATCATAACTGGGTCCTCATTAAACAGCCCCCAAACGGAGCAGCAAGCAGAGAGATTAAAATCCATTTCCTGTGTTGCTATTAGGAACCGGGGCAACATCCCCACAAAGAGTCACCTGACCCTAGAGGAAAATCCCAGAGTAAAAATCCAAAGCTGCAACACACCCCAAGGTTTTCTTAAAGTCCACTCGGTAAGGTCCCCTGCTCCCTCTGGGGGTTCAGCCCTTATTACGTTGAAATAAACAGGCTGAAGGCAGGGTTGCTGGCAGTGTGCAGGCAGGGGCGCAGGCAGCTGCTTACTGTCTATTTTTGACCCCACCAGGTAACTTTACCTTTTCTTTTTAAATCATATATATTTGTTTTATGTATATGTTTTGCCTATGCGTACGTGTGTGCGCCACATTGAGTGCCTGGTGCCTGCAGCGGTCAGAGGAGGTTATCTGATCCCCTGGAACTGGAGTTGTGAGCTGCCATGTGGGTGCTAGGAATAGAACCTGGGTCCTCAGGAAGAGCAACCAGTGCTCTTAACCGCTGAGCCATCTCTACAGCACGATCCAGCTATTCACACAGGTGCCTGGGAGCCCCTATTTTTCATTTAAAGGAGAAGGAAGGGAAGGGAGGGAGTTTCGAGGTGGGGATCACCAAGATTTTAAAGTAAGAAATACCGGATATAAGAACAGAAATACAGGGGTTAGAGAGATGTTTCGGCAGGTAAGAGTGCTCACCGCTCTTCCAGAGGGACCAGGATTCCCAGCACCCTCATCAGGTGGCTCACAACCACTAGGAACTAATGCAGTGCCTTCCGGGGGCCCCCACGGGCACCTGTACACAATCACAGACTTTAATAAAAATAAAAGCAAATCGTAAAATATTTATTTTGGATTCAGGAGGCAGAGGCAGGTGGATCTCTGTGAGTTGGAGGCCAGACTGGACAGTCAAGGCTACATATACAGTGAGACCCCATATCAAAAAGTAAAATGAAACAAAACAAAAATAAAAACAAACAAAGTACTACCACCAACAATAAAAATCAACAAAAAAGTTAATGTTTCGATTTTTATTGCTGAAAAGATCCCTAAACATTCAAGATCGGGGCTGCGGATGTAGCTCGGTTGGTAAAGTGCTCGTTTAGCATGCATGAAGCTCTGGGCTCAGTCCTTAGCACAACACAAAGCCAGGCACAGGGACAAACATTCAGAATCCCAGGAGGAGCATAGCTCAAGATCATCCTCTGGGAGTCTGAGGCTTGTCTGGGCTACCCTACCTCAAAAAGGGGGGAAGGCAAGAGGACTGGGAAGACGGCTCCGTCAGCAAAGTGTTAACAGTGCAAGCACGAGGACCTGAGCTCAGTCCGCAGAGCCCACGTGTAAAGCTGGACACTGCGGCACACACTTGTAATCCCAGGGCTAGGAAGGCAGAGACAGAGAGATCCTGAGACTTTCCGGCCAGTGAGCCTAATCAGTGAGCCCCCTCTGTCTCAAAACCCACAGTGGGTCAGTCCCAAGAAAGGATTTAAGGTTGGCCTCTGACCCCCACAGCCATCTGAGCAAGCATCCCCACCACGCACAGAGTCAAGCAATCAAGTTCATCTTGCCCCTTCACAAGTACAATCTAAATGAATAAAATTCAATGTGTGTGTGTGTGTGTGCATACGCACACCCATGGTATGAGCACTAGAACCAGAGTCTCACTTGGACATGGCTACTGAGGTGTCTCAGCCTCTGTCACCCATCACCCCTAAATGACTTGTAACTCAGAAAAGCCCCTGGGGTCATTTCTCCAAATGGTGACATGTATACACATAGAAATTCACACATGTGACATGTCACTCACACTTATGTGGGGTACTCAAGCTCCTCAAACCTCTTAACCAGCTTGCCCTTGTCACCTGTAAAAGATCAAAGGTGCCACCAACTGAGAGACCCAGCCCTGAGATCACCCAGTTCATCAGTGACTTTATAGAACCCTGAAAATGGCTCTTGGTCAAACAAAAACCCCCTCCCTTCCTTAGATCTATTTTTATATGTCTCGCCTGCATGTATGTCTGTGTACCACATGCATGCCTGGTGCCCGTGGAGGCCAGAGAGGGTGTTAAAGTCCCTGGAATTGAAGTTACTATGTGGGTGCTGGGAATCATACACAGGTCATCTTAACCACGGAGTCCTCTCTCTCAGCTCTAAAATACCCATTTCTTTGCCTCACAGGAAAAGGTGCCATTTTCAGGGGACCCTGAGCTACAAATGCTGTGACTTATTTTACGAGATCCACCACTCCCACCAGCACCGACACACACAAGCCACGTGTCATTCCTCATTTTAACTCTGATCCTCAATTTAGCATGGTCTTTGTCCTCATCCCACCAGTGGGGGAGGCTCCTGTTTGGGGCCGAGACTCACCACAAAGCTCACCTCAGAGACTTCACCACAAAGCTCACCTCAGAGACTTCACCACAGAGATCACCTCAGAGACTTCATCACAGAGATCACCTCAGAGACTTCACCACAGAGCTCACCTCAGAGACTTCACCACAGAGATCACCTCAGAGACTTCACCACAAAGCTCACCTCAGAGACTTCACCACAGAGATCACCTCAGAGACTTCACCACAGAGATCACCTCAGGCGGCTGTCGGCTTCCAATCCAGGGCTGGAGATTTATGCATCAAAAAGGTCAACATTGTTCAAGGTAACTGCTTACTCCTACAAAGAGTGACATTAAAAATGGCCTCTCCAAAATAGATATGAGATAAAAAAAAAAAAAAGATTTAGTACACAGAAGCTGTCTCCAGGATTGAAAAACTTAAAAGAAACAAGGATTCTCTAAAGAGAATCTGCTTAGAGGTTAAGACAGCCTTGGATTTTTGTTTGTTCATTTGTTTGTTTTTAAGACAGGATTTCTCTTTGCAGCCCTGGCTGCCCTGGAACTTGCTTTGTAGACTAGGCTGGCCTTGAACTCACAGAGATCCGCCTGCCTCTGCCTCCCGAGTGCCACCACCGCCTGGATAGCCTCAGATGGTTTAGGAAAGGGCGCAGGATGGGTCTATTATGAATCAGTTTACAATGAACTGTAAGAGGTACAGGCTTCAAATACAGTCTATTATTACAGTAACTACCGCCTGCCGTGTAAGCTGTGAGTTATCTGGGCAGACTGAGATCTGGCCCTGCTGGGGTTGATGTTCACATCACACAGGGTAAGAGGTGAGATTTCAGGTCCAGAAGGGTTCGGTATTATGTCCTCCCCACAGACAGAAAATATCTATGAGATATGGTCCCTGCTGACTGAGGGGCAATTGGATGTAAGGTCCCAAGTCTTCGGGCAGGTGATAAACACAGGCTTCGGAAGCAAGGGAGAAGTGCTTTCGCCTTCCCTTTATTACATCAGCCATCCCAGGCACAGTGATGCAGGCCTACAATCCCAGCACTGGGGAGACTGCAGCAGGAGGGCTGTGAGTTCGAAGCCAGCCCTAGCTGCACAGTGAGCCCTCCTCTTTAAGGCCCATGACACCCACTCCCTCAGAACAGCAGCAGACTGGTGTCAGGAGTTTCTACCCTAGGGTTCTCCGTGCCATCACCACTGAGCCCGGAATCAGTCAACAGGATCTCGACACTGCTAAATGTCATGGGTGCCCACAGGGGTTTGTGTGTGTGTCCCACACACATAAAACTACCCCTGTTTTGTTGTTGTTGCTTTTTTTTTTGGTTTTAGTTTGTTGTTGTTATTGTTTTCAAGACAGGGTTTCTCTGTGCTGCCCTGGCTGTCCTAGAACTTGTTTTGCAGAGCAGGCTGGCCTCGAACTCAGAGATCCACCCGCATGCACCACAGCCACACTAAAGCTACCCCCAGTTTAGAGCGAGTGGCCTAACTGTGCTCTGCTCGGTCCCGTGCTCCTTCGGCTCATGGATTCTGTGCTCTGTGAACTCCAGGGTAGGGCTGAGGTCGCCATCACATCTAACAAAAACCCATCAGAAAGTCCTGAAGGGAGGACTGTGGAGCCAAGGCGCCCTCCCCACTACAGCTCCCCCAAATCCACACACACAATCCCCACCCAGACCCCATACTCTTGGTCCCTCAGGCAGCAGCCTGCAGAGAACCTCCTAAGGTTCAAAGCCTAGAGTGTTTATTTCCCAGATGGGTAAGAAATGAGTCGCTGGCTCCCTGGCCACGACAGGTTTACAGTAACCCAGCACAATCTGGGCCTGGCCCAAAACTTCAGAACCTCCGTCAGGGGTGGCGGGGTGGCTGAGTGTGCATTTCACGTCTGCTGGAGCCTGCCCCAGGCTAGCCACGCTCAGGGGTAGGATGTCAGGAGTGTTTGTGGTCGGCGGGTAAGCAGGATTTCCAAACCCTTGACTGAAAACCACACACACTAAGGAATTAGGCACTATCTGAAACCAAGATTGAGCCCTTGCGTCACAGTTCAGTGGAAGCTCCTGAAATCAAGTGTGTTGGGCAAGAGCCAAACAATAATAAACAGAAAGCCAGAGGGAAGCAGGCCTGAGCCGGAACACAGTCTAGTAAACCCTATGGCACTTCCAGGAAAGGAAGCCAGTGCGCCACACTCCAGCCATTTGCAGAGCAAACAGCCTTTTCAGGAGTTGCATGTGGCTCGTGGGATGGTCCTCTCTCACAGTTGAACGAATGACTTAGAATTAAGTCACTGACCAGGATTTATCTTTTAATTCTTATTTTTTTTCACTGCACAGAGCTCCTGCAATGGACACAGAGACTTGCAAAGGCTATATAGTTCTTACTCTTATGTATTTGTAAGTACAATACATAATACATTTCAATATGTTAATATACACATTAATCTATAATGCGATGGTATATCATAGACAAGAACACTGATTAAAGAAATACAAAAATATGGCATTATTTCTTTTCTTTCTTCCTTCCTTTTTTTTCTTGAGACATTGTCATATATCCCAGACTGTCCTTTAGTTCACTACATAGTCAAGGCTAATTTCCAACTTCCCATTCTCCTGGGAGACTGATCTTAGTCTCCTGGGATCAGGTGCCCAGCAGTCACCTAGAAGGACTGAATCACTATTCCCAGCAACAAAAGTCATGTCCCATCGAGTCCGCGCCCCCCCTCACCCCGTGAGGCCCAGGGTTCGAACTATGCCCAAAAAGCAGTGACTATCAAGGACACAGAAATGGAGGCGGGTCAACATCTAGGGTTGATTCCACTTAACAGATCAGCAGCAAACAGCAAGATGTGTAGGGGCAAAGAATTAAAACGAGTGAAGTCTGCTAAGAAATGAGAAGTTGTTTTTGGAAGACAAGGAATTTTACATTTTTTTAATATAACCAAATTGGGTTTCTAAAATAACCAAATTACTGTTTTCATGGACTAAAACTGACCTATTCAAGGAAAAGGGGGTGGATCAAACTCAAGAGCAATCACTGGAGGAAGGAACTGATGTCTCTGGCTCTGCCCAGGGGAAAAAGTCACCGTCACCAGATAGGGTCCTTGTCCACTAGGTCCTGTCCTGATGTCACAGAACAAGCCACATTCCTTGAGAAACGTGGCCTCTTTCTGCACAGATGGCTTCAAACATAAACGTGGCAGGCTCAGGAAAACAGGCCCGTCTCACGTCCCATCGAGGGACAAAGCCGGGGTGTTCCCTGCTGAGGTAAGATTCTTACAATCAGTCCAGATAAGGTTCCTGGCTCAGTCTCTGACAGTACAAGCGTCACCTTGGTGGATGCTACGTTATATACAGCTAGTTCCCTTCCCAGCTAAATCTTGCTTAATTTGCCCTGAACCTGGCCAGGCTCAGAGGGGTCAGGGTGACTAGGAACAGAGCAGGGCAGGCAGCAGGATACAGCACTAAGCCAGAGCGCAAGGGCGCGAGTCACTAACACCACGCCGGAACACAGACAGACCTCTGGATTTCCAGTCTCCTGGCAAAATGGAGACAAGACCGGTCACATGTGGGTGGTGATCCTGAGGTAAATACTTCAAATAAGTGTTGACTAATATTCAGCAACCCAAAGCCACAGGTGGACAAACTCCCCCTCCCTCCCAGTCAGAGCTCTCACCCTGCAGACTGGCCTGGAAGTCATCACAGCCTCTGCAGAGTTCCCGTGACCCTCAGGTCACTTTCGGTTTATTTTGTTTTGATGACGCCAGGCACCAAAGCCAGGCAAGTGTGAGGCAGCTCCTCAGCCCCTCAGGCCACTCACTCACTTCCACACCTAAAGAGTACCTGGGTCAGCACTCTGCCTGTCTGCTCCACACAGCATCCAACCGAGAAGGGCATGAAGATGGCAGTCACTCAACAATGCAAACAGCGGCTGGGTACAGTGATGGGCGCCCATACAGTCCTGCTACAAAAGAGGCCAAGGCAGGAGGATTAAGGGCTCAAGACAATAAAGCAAGACACCATCCCCATCTCAACTTTTCAAAAAGGTTACAAATAGTCCCTTAGGCCAGGAGTTGGTCTCTTGTCATAACAACACTGGGCAAGAGTCCAAGAAGGTCTGAAGGCCTCTTTGCAGTTCCACTGGAGACTATTTCCCGTGTTAGAGGACACACACACACACACACACACACACACACACACACACACACACACACACACACACACACACACACCCGCCATGATATAGACAATTTGGGGCACAGTGGCCTTTCCCACAGAAGACAGCATTTGAATGTACATTAGTGTCTCCAAGGGGCTAGCCTGTACTGACAGAATGGGACAACTGGTCACCCTAAACATCTAAGAGCATCTACTGTGTAACAACTGATACTACTGGACTATGGCCCGCACAGGAATCGTCTTTTCATACCTCCGAACTTCTGCACCACCTGTCCCCTTTAAGGTCATGTGAGAAAGGTCTGCACCTGAGTCTCTCCATCACCCACAAGCTCGTTCTAGCTGAGGCTGTGAACCTCTTAGGGGCCGGGAGAGCACTTATACCTCTTTGTATCCATAACACGCGCTTCAGATAGAGAATGCTGATCCCAAGGGTCTCCCAGTATTACCAAGCCATCGCCTCGTACCTTACCCATGAACTAGTGCTCACTCCTACCTGCAGGTCGAGCGCCTGCTGCTGCAATACTGTTCTCCAAGAATCAGCACTAACTTCCCGGAAGACATGCTAGATTTTCTCTCCCAGAAAACTCAGTTTCTGATCTTGAGAGACAATAAAGGGACAGTGTGACTATGCACCATGTCTAAAACTGGTACATGACAGCATATCCAAGAAGTTTCTACACCCCAGCTCCTCTAAACACTATACGATTGTTCTCCGGTTGATACTGTAGCTTCTAGTGGGCCATCTTCACTGTCCCTTGCATGAAAGAATTCATATATCCTGTGGCTCCTTTGTTCTTCACAGACATTGAAGTCATGTCATGCTCTCTCTCTCTCTCTCTCTGTACTTATTTACCTACCTACTCTATCTATCTACCTACCTACCTACATCTATCTATCCATCTATCTATCCATCTATCTATCCACCCATCCATCTATCTACCTACCTACCTACTCTATCCCCTACCCCCTACCTACCTACCTATCTACCTACCTACCTATCTACCTATCTATCTATCTATCTATCTATCTATCTATCTATCTATCTATCTATCTGATGTGGGATTCCCCCTGTATGCTATGAATACCATTGGTTAATAAAGGAACTGTCTTGAGCCTGTGATAGGGTAGAATAGAGCTAGGCAGGGAAAACTAAACTGAATGCTGGGAGAAAGGAGGCAGAGTCAGAGAGAAGCCATGTAGCCCCACCAGAGACAGACACCAAATCTTGCCCATAAGCCACAGCCACGTGGTGATATACAGATTAATAGAAATGGGTTAAGATGTAAGAGTTAGCCAATTAGAAGCTAGAGCTAATGGGCCAAGCAGTGATTTAATGAATACAATTTCTGTATGGTTATTTTGGGGCTGAGCAGCCAGGAACTAACAAGCAACCTTCCTACTTACAGCTATCTATCTATCTATCTATCTATCTATCTATCTATCTATCTATCTATCTACCTACCTACCTACCTATTTACCTACCTACTCTATCACCTATCTACCTAACTACCTATCTATCTATCTAACCTAATCTAATCTATCCACCTACCCACCCAACCATCTAGATGAAAGACCCTACTAGATCCCTCTTACTCTATGAAAGATAGATGCCTGTAAGCCTAGGAGTTGTACTGCATCAGGTAAACTCAATCCCAAGATTCACAGAGGTAAGGCAGTTTCTCTTCTCATCTGCAGGAACAAACAAAGATCTCAACTGATCAGTCTGGAAAGTGATTCATCCATCATTGAGGCTCAGACCTGAGACTATCTCAGGAACACGTACCATGACCTGATTCAATGGTATCCCTGGGCATTCTGTTACAGTCCCGGCACACTGTCTTGTCACTAAACCCTAGGTCAGAATCTCTCGGGTACAGCCAGAAACACCTGGGACAACTTAATAGCAATACTATTCCTGGGCCCCACAGGAATCTACAAAATCTACATTTGAACAAACCCCACTTCAGGGGGCTTTCATAACATATGGCATACAACAAACAACTGTCCCAGGTATGAGGTCCTGGAAGAAAGGACCTTATAGCATCCGATCTTTGCATCAGGCTACTCTCAGTAAACAAGAGCTCAGCAGACAGGAAGCACTTGCCGCCCAAGACTGACAGCCTGAGTTCAACCCTGGAACCCACGGGTTATCACCCTTTAGACAGCACAGGCTTCCAACACAGGACAGTCAGGTAAAGAAATGCTAGAAATCACAAGACTATATAAGCTACAAATCCTTCTTCAGGCAGGGCTGGCCTGCAGAAGCTGAGAGTGGTAAGGGCCATTCAGAAGCCAGTCTAGAAAACTGGTGCTGGGCATTCAGGGTGCTCAGAGGGTTTTAATTCAATGCTAGCCACCATCTCATTCTCTCGGCTGAGCTGGGATTCTGGGACACAGGCCCTCTTCAACTTCCTGGCCACCCCCATATAGAAGAAAGTATCTTGGTAAAGTAAGAAATGGCCATCAGGTGGCGGTGGCACACACCTTTAATCCCAGTTCTTGGGAGGCAGAGGCAGGCAGATCTCTGTGTGAGTTCAAGACCAGCCTAGTATACAGAGCAAGTTCCAGGCAAAGCTACAGAGAGAACAATCACAACCCAGCAAAAAAAAGAAAAGAAAGAAAGATGATTTCTCAAGTCTAAGTCAGCACACAGGACGCCAAACGACAGAAACATATGGTCACTGAACTCATTCAACTTCTGCAAAGGGGCCTGCAGCTTCTTGCTCCTGTACCACGGCAGTCACATGTCCTTTAATAATGAGTGAGCAGGGCTAGAAAGATGGCTCAGCAGTTAGTACTATGCACTGCTTTTGTAGAGGACCTGAATTTGATTGCTAGCATCCACCATGGATGGCTAAAACCAACTGTAACTTCAGCTCCAGGATGCAATGTCTCCAGCCTGTGTGAGCACCTGCAGTCACTCGCATGCACACACACACACACGCACAGAGTTCAGTGCTTACTGAATGCCAGCCAAGGTACTAGTGTTTTACACACATTCTTTTATGAAATCCTCTTCAAGAAAATGTTATTATTTTCATTTCAAAGATGGGGTTCACAGTCACGGAGGAGTGAGTGCAAATCTCCCTGCCTTTCCAGTTCTGTTCTTTCCACTGTACTCCAGTTGCTAAGGGAAGGGGATTTTCATCCATTCATTTTCCAGAACAGCTGGAAAGCCGATGTTTCATCAGTGCCCTCCTGATCTTACCCTGCTTGCAGGCTAAAGGCAACTTTTCTTAGGAAGAGGAGAAAGTGCTCATAACAAGACTGTCACTGTACCAACTGCATCAGAGGACAGTGGGGCTGTCACTGCACCAACTGCATCAGAGGACAGTGGGGCAGTGGGGCTGTCACTGCACCAACTGCATCAGAGGACAGTGGGGCAGTCACTGCACCAATTGCATCAGAGGACAGTGGGGCTGTCACTGCACCAATTGCATCAGAGGACAGTGGGGC
>PVIU01021130.1:0-32265 GCA_004026605.1 Ondatra zibethicus | reverse complement strand
AGCAAAACCTATACAATCTATTTTACTTGACACACACACATTACATGTAGAATTTGCATTTTTTCACGTGCATACAGACTATATTATTTCCATGATGCTTTACACTTTTTCCTCTTTTAATGAAAGTTTATTAGCAAGAAAATAAGGAGAAACAACTGACACAAACCCTCTGCAAATTAACTACTGAAGAGCAAAACGAATAAAAATATCTCAAACTAGAAATACAAGTATTATTTTACCAAACTGCTACCTTTCGATGAAGAACAGTGTAACACTGTATTTTCTAAAACAATGATTTATGGAAAGTCACAGATATTCATTTACTAAGTTTAATCACAATCTTGGCAACGATTCAAATGTATGCAAAGTAGCTTTCTGTCTAGTGAAAAAAAAACTAATATATTTACCTCAATTTTTTAAACATTTAAAATTTTCAATTTATTTTTATTTAATGTATATGGGTGTCTTGCCTGAATGGATGCCTGTGTTGGTTCCTGGAGTCCAGACTTTGATCCACTAGGACAGGAGCTACAGGTGTGAGCCACCATGTGGGTGCTGAGAGCCAACCCCAGGTCCTCTGAGAGACAGCGAAGGCTCTTTAGTGCTAACCCATTTCTCTAGCCCCTACTTACCCATTTTTTATTTTGCTTTGTTGAGATTGGGTTTCTCTGTGCAGCCCTGGCTGTCCTGGAACTCACTCGGTAGACCAGGTTGGCCTTGAACTCACAGAAATCTGCCTGCCTCTGCCTCCTGAGTGCTGGGATTAAAAGTGTACTACCCAGCAACTTACTCCATTTTTAAAAGTTCAAAATGCCACTGGTTTGTTTTCAGTGGTAGTCGTTATCACTGTAACTGTATGATACTCAGAAGCACACGTAACGTACCTGGACTGGCTCCTGCTGTTTAAACACAGGACCAAGTTCAGGCAGAATTAATCTGACATATTCTTCTTTGGTGCACTCCTCAGCAATCAGTAAAACATTGGGCAAAACAAAAGGTACCATATCAGGGTTTACAAATTCTGAAGTCAAACAAGGCAAAATTCTCTGCACGATGACACGCTAAAAGGAAAAATGAAAAATTCATAAAAACAAAAGTATTTTAGGACTTTAAAGTGACTATAAAGTTCATGGCTGAAACTGAAATATCTTTTAGAGAAAAATAAGACTCTGTTGCTAGTTACGACAAGACAAACAGCACAGGCCCAGCATATCCCAAATAAAACAGGATACACGATCACACCACCTTAGCAAATCTCTAACTAGTGCTCACTGATAGTGTTCTTCCTCTTAATCCTGTCAGTACTTATGATTCCTGCCTCCTAGCTAAAGCATTACCCTGACTTTCTAACTGATAATCCACAGGTGGCAACCATGCCTGTGGAGTGTAACGGCCTTGGGAGGAATGGCAATGTTTCTATTTTCCGTCCACTCTCCAAACCACCTAAGTAAAGGGGCAGACAGACAATGGCTGTGGCTGAAGAAGCTCGGGAATTAATAGCTTTACAAACAGTATCTTCGTTAGCATCCACTCACTATTTTTGTTTCTGTCCTTAAGATGGAGTCTCACTACACCACCTGGCTAGTCTAGAACTCTAGAGACCCACGGCCCTGCCTCTCGGGTGCTGGGAGGTGTGTGCTACCAGATGGCCTCTTCCCCACCTTTAACGCTATTCTGCATTTATTGTTTAGTAGGTCAGAGAAAGAGTAAAGGAACTGGGAAGGTTTGCACCAACACCAGTGCATTCTGTAACTGCTGAGGCATGAGCTCCACCACGGCTGTTCTCGGACACGATGCCCACCACAGGCGGTCTTAACACAGGCAGCATCCTAATTTTGAAAACCCTTTGATTGTTGCACAATAACTGAGCTTTGGCTTTAGTTTGCAGTACATTACTGTCATATCTGTCCCTCAGATAAGGCTGTTTTGCATCTTTGGAGGAGTGGTTTATTATAGTAAGTAACATGAAACAAAAATCTCCTGACTACGTAAATAAACTGATAGCAAACCTTGGGCAGCTTTGGCAGAACCTTCGGCAGTCCTTTGAAGAACTGGGATTTCTGAAGATTATCTCTTTGGAATAAGGTATCAAAATACTGAAGTGTGACTGCACCAACATCATCGAAGAAGGGAATCTACAAGTATGGAAGTCAGTTATCTTGATAACTGTCCAGTTAAAATCACTCATAGCTAAAATTACCACAACAAAGTGAAAACATATTCAGAAACATTTGGCGATATTCTAAACAGTGCATTTAAAAAAATTCTAATGAGAAAACTCCAAATAAGAAATTAACTTTTCAAATTCAACTTGCGAGTCAGCTGAGCACTAACATGATTTATAAAATACTGAACATTTCAAACAGCTTTAAAGTTGGGGCTGCAAAGATGGCTCAGTGGTTAGGAGCAGGTGTCGCCTTCCCGGGGACAGGAGTTAAACTGCCAGCATAAACATCGGGCAGCTTTTGCATTCATACACACACACACACACACCCCTTTACACACACACCTTCACACACACACACACCTTCACACACACACACACACACACACACACACACACACACCTTCACACACACACATACCTTCACACAGACACACATATATACCTTCACACAGACACAAACATATACCTTCACACAGACACACACATATACCTCCACACAGACACACACATATACCTTCACAAAGACACACACACACCTTCACACAGACACACACCTTCACACAGACACATACACCATTAAAAATAGATAAAATGTCTAAAAATAAAGTACCTCAGAAGCAGGATGAGTACTCGCTATCTAAGTTAAAGACAATGCTTTGACTTTTCTGGACATTTAGAATGTCTGCCTCCTTAATGGTGACTTTCAGGATCTCTGTTCATTTGAAATCTTAATTTTCTTCACCAAATATACATAAATTATTTAGCTATTTAATATTAAAAGCTGAAGTTTTAATACATTCTAAAACCCAGAGCGCATCTAAGAACAAAATTATGCATTTTAAGTTTCTTCTATTTTGCCTTTTCTCAACTTTAGTTTTTGTCCATCATCTGACACAAACGCCTGGATGCACTCACTTTTGTCATCTGATCCGCGTCGGGTCTTACGGTTGGGGTCACATTTAGCAAGAGTTTGACATGCTCACGAACTTCCTCAGGTATACTTGTAAGTGAACTAGATCCTAAACGGCTCAACTATTCAAAAAAACAAATATATATGAGTAGAAAACATTCAAAAAGGCTACGAACCCTTTCTATGCAGTCTGTTAACTGCACAAATACTATTCTTCCAACATAACTAAAAAGTCTTTAATACTCGAAAATGTTTCCATTTCTAAAGTAAATGGGCAGTATTTTAGATAGTCTAGTAAATGCTGAGATGAAAGCTGTAATAACCAGCTCTTAGTAAGCTTTATACAAATGATTTTAACTGAATTAATTTTACACAAACTTGAACTTCTCATTTCTACTAGGAAATTTCTGCAGTTGTGACTGCCTACAGAAGAATACACAATGTCAAGGCAGTCAGCATTCCAGCACGTGGGAGAAAGACTCCTAAGACCTCGCCCCTCTCTGCCGGGAACGACAGTCTGGTCTAAGGATGTGGCCCTGACATGTCTGTAACATGCTGGTGGATGAGCGCATATCCTTGAGTTTAGCACAAACTAAACTTGATAGGTTATTAAAAACCAAAAAAGGAGCATGAGTTGAGAGGGCAGCTAGGAAGATGGGGTGGATTTTGGGAGATTCAGGGAAGGAAAGGGACAAATATGATCAAAATATATGTGCATATAAAATCCTCTTCTTTTTTGCTATTGGAGTCAGGATTTCTCTCTGTAGCCCTGGCTGTCCTGGAACTCACTCTGTAGACCAGGCTGGCCTCCCGAGTGCTGGGATTAAAGGTGTGCACCAACAACACCCAGCTGAGATTCTTTAAAGATTTAATAAAGATATATTTTTTTCTTTTTTTTTTCCTTTTTCTTTTTTTTTTGGCTTTTCGAGACTGGGTTTCTCTGTATCTCTGAAGCCTCTCCTGGAACTAGCTCTTGTAGATCAGGCTGGCAAGATACTTATTTTTAAGAGAAATTTTCTGTCTACTTTTTTTAAAAAAGCCAAGGAGACATTTCAAACAAGTACTGGCAGGCAAATACCTGATCCAACTGTCTACTGAAGCTCTTGTAAATATCCTGCTTGTTGACTTCAAATATGGGTTTCCCTTTATTAAAGACGGCATAGATAACAGTTCCTAAAGAATACATATCGCTGGCCGTCTCACAGCTCACGGAGAGGATGTACTCAGGAGCCAAGTACTCAGGACTTGGAAGACACAGTGACGGTAAGTTTGGGTCCCACTCTTTACACGGAAACTTAGGCTGTAAGAAGACAGAGACAGGAGGATGGGTTACAACACTGAGCACCAGCAAGCCATGACAGGCCATAGCTATCCTTCAATCTGCATCAACTCGGACAGGCGTGGCGGCGCACGCCTTTCATCCCAGCACTCAGGAGGCAGAGGCAGATAGATCTCTATATGTTTAGGCCAGACTGGTCTACACAATGAGTTCTAAGACAGCCAGGGTTATGTAGAGAGACCCTGTTCCAAAAAATAAAACAACAGCAAAAATTTGTATTGAGTCAAGCAAATGAGAATGCTAAAATTCCCAAATCACCAAATCCAGAAAATGGAAGCAACGAACATCTGAGGTGTACTTGGTGCCCCGCAGTCTGTGGGACCAACCCATGCAGAGCGTGGCTGGCCTAGAGCAGCACTTCTAAGCATGGATGGGCAGTGTCCTGACTCACAGGAGCACAACGGTGGAGCTCACATGCAGGTCGCACACTCAGCACACACCTAAACTCAGTGTTCCCATAGCACACTGAGTTGTTGTAAGGATTAAATAAGTAATGCACAGAAGACCTTAGAAAATAAAAAGGGGGACACTAAACAGAATGTAATATGTGCATGTATGAAACTGTCAAAGAACAAACTGAACCAATTTTTAAAATTAATAAAATCCCTAATACATGTCAGCACACTGATCCCTAAGGAAGACCCCACATTCTCACAGCAGGCACACGGTGTTAAAGTCACAACATCGGTTTGTACATCTGGATTCTGAAGAAAGAAATTCCTATTTAACTAAGTCAACCCTTTGCTCGAGACATCTACAGAATTAGTCATTTGGAGAACACTCTCGGGCACAACTTACACTAGGAGGTGTGATGTACCAGCACACCATCACCATGTCTCACACTTTAGCAGACTATGTGACATTTTCTAGTCCATTGTGGATATGATCATAGAGTTAGTTCCACGATTTAAAAAAATCCAAACATTAACACTGTCATTACCTCTTGTTCAGAAGGATTGCTTGATGATACACAAAAATCAAAACCCATTATTTTCCAGGCTCCACTTTTATTCAAAATTATATTTTCAGGAGTTACATTTCCATGAACCATTTTCACACTGCTATGCAAAAATGACAATCCTTCAGAAACCTGGAAGTGAAAAAAAAAAAACTCTTGAAAAGAAATGACTTTTTATATTGAACACAACACCTGCTGGTTCTCCTAGTCAGGGAGCAATCTAACTAGTGAGGGAAATCCTGCAACAAAACTGAAATACAACTCTCTATAAAGAAGTTCCTCACTTAGCCGGGGGTGGGGCACATGCCTTTAGTCCCAGCACCCTGAGAGGTCGTGTAAGGCCAGCATTTATAACTGTCCCCAGAAGCCAAATGAAAATTCCACTGCCAGTGGTAGGGCAATCTCCTTTGAGCTGCTAGTCAAAGAGGCTCCCCAAATATAAGTAACTGCCACTGCTGACTGCCCATCAGAACTAGATGGTAAGACTTTACTACAGAAGATAACACACACTTGACCTCTGGACACAGAGAAATCAAAGCTGGTACCACACTGGACACATCCGACCTGCTGGCTGCACACCAACGTTCCCAAAGGTGCCATGCAAAGCGCTGGGGAAATGAGCATCAGTGGCCTCAGCTGTGGACCATGCCCTGGAGGGACAGTGTGCACTGCTGCAGCAGGACAAGTCTGCTATGGGGTGACCAACCGCTTTCTGACCAGAACGGAGGCCACTCCATAGGAAGAAATTCACTTACAATGCTGTAAATCTGGTCAAAAACCTATGGCTGATGAGGCTGTAGTCCTAGTAGGGAGGACAATGCTGTTCTGTTAGACAGGACATGAAGGACCTGTCAAACTGTCTTCTAAAGTACTTCGTCTGTGTCCACTGCTGAATACATGTCACCTTCGGTCAGAAGGTTCTCTACAGTTGGCAGTGTCGGCTGCAGAGACTAACAGCTGCTATGATTACCTGCACAAGACTGGACCTGTCCGCATTCACCGTAGGGTGAACAGGGACTTCCCCAATCTTCCCTGACGATTACAGGCAGTTTAATGACTGCAGAGAGTAGGAGAGACTTTTTCTTCATTGACGTGGTCACTGGTAAGGTCCCCAGCTTCTGTATGTAACCCTAATTAAACTCACTGGATCACTAAAGAACTTCTTTAAAGCAGAAGAAAGACTAGTTAAAAAGATGAGCAAAGAACGGGAGAAACGGCTCAGCAGTAAGAGCAATGGAGGCCCTGGATTCAATTCTCAGCACCCACATGGCGGCTCTCAACCATCTGTAACTCAAGCTCCAGGGGATCGGATGCCCTCTTCTGGGCTATGTGTGATGCACACATGTCTGCAGGTGTTAAAACAAGTGGAAGGAAGAGCAGCAGGGAGGTGATGAGCGTCCTGGAAGACCTGCATACCTGAAGCAAACCATACTTCGTTTCTACATCATAAAGTTTATAATCCTTAATGTCTGGAGATATTGAAGAGGGTAGATTTTCCCAGTTACCAAGAACATTGGCTAAACTGGCAAAAACTGGTTCTGTACAAAACGCCAAGCAATCCCTGTTTCAAAAAAGAAGAAGAATTAATCATTTTTACACATTATAAAAATTAAAAACATATGAAATAGTAGATAATCTATCAAATATCAGTAAGAGATTGTGGTTTATAAACCAGCATGATTATGACACCGTCAGCCAATGAAGTCACGTCTACACACAAATCACACTGGACACACTGTTCATCTTTTAAGCCAAGCTCTGTTTACAGTCTGTGTACAGTCTACATTCAAAAGTTAGAGGAGATAAATATCTCAATTTTGTTTGTAAATGATTGCCGGAAAAAAAAAAAAGACTCAAAAACCGTTTCATGAAACCTATTCTACACTTATCTGTAAGGCTGTAATTTTCAGAATAAGCTCAGAAAAAGCTGCAGCCTCCTCACATATGCCACAGGAGCAAGTCGGGGAGACAGGCACCCGTCTCTCTTCAACTAAACAGCTTCATTTTATCTATTCTGCCCATCATTTTGAAAGGATTCAACAGTTTTTAAGTTTTAATTACTGTTTTCTTGATTTATAAGATTTAATGTTCACACAATGTTTCCACGGATACCAACAGTTTGTTCCCATGTCAGAGAATGTTACCACAGATACCAACAGTCTATGGCCATGCCAATGTTACTATGGATATCAACGACTGTATGTGGCCATGTCAGACAATGTTACCATGGATACCAACAGTCTGTGGCCATGACAATGATCGCCTCAAGCTTGGAAGACAGTTAAGATCTTGCCCTAAGCCCTGGCTTTCCTGTTTCTTGTCTTGGTGATGCTGCAAACCATCTCTGAGTCTCACTTTGTCCACTTGTAAAACAGTGCTGAGATGCCCCTTGGAGGGTTCCGGTAAGAACCAAATGAGGTAATCATGCAAAACACAAGGCAGAGCACCAGTGTCTGGTGTGCACGCCCAACAAACGCAGCACTGCCATTGTCATAATCCCCAAGGCTATGGGCTTAGCAATGAGAACTGCAAAGTGCCAAGGCTGAACCAGGCCTCCGTTCCCAGACGCCAGCTATTTTAACAGCAGCTCTGCACTCTGTCTCACACGTCTGTAAGATACTGCTTACCTTCTTCTGGCCTGCACCTAAGAAATGCGGACTCTAAATCTAAAATATAGTATTTACTCTTAATACTATATTTAAAAGGAAGTTATTTTTCTAGTCCTTAAAGTGTTCCTCCTCCTATCATTAATGCTTACTGCAATTTTTAATAAGTAATCTCTGAATTGTGTCTCTTCCTGATGGCAAATAAATTCCTAAATTTGAGGCCAGCAAGATGGCTCAACGGGTGGACCTTGTCATGCAAGTTCCTGATTTCACTTTGACCCAAGTTCAATTCCTAGAACCCACATAACGGTGGAAGAAGAGAACTGATTTCACAAAATTACCCTCTGATTCCCCCCCACACACGCATGAATGTGCGTGCACATAGACACACGTGCGCGTGCAGGTACGTACACACATGCACCATGACATGTGTGTCCACACATATATCACATACACCCAAGTTAATACAAGAAAGTTTAAGCTCCTAATTCTAGACTGTCTAAATCACTGTATGAGCAGCTATGGGGATAGAGGACAGTAAAGCATACTGCCCCTTCTTGCCTCGAGAAACTTCAAATGTATTATGAGACATAAGACAAACTGATCAAATTCACCTAACAAAGACATTTCTATAAGAGATGTGAGCTTGCTTCTTGGTAGGCACAACATAGTACTGTACACAGACAGAGCGAGCACAGGCTCAGGAACCAAGCTGCTAACTCCCAGATCTGCCATCCAAGCCAAATTTAAACAGTATTTCCAACCCTCTGCTCTGTATAATGACAAGCTTACATGAAGTAAGGGATGCAAAGCATCTAGCACAGTTGTACACACGGTAAATGTCTGTGCCACTGTTTGGGAGTCTTGGGTAGAGAGAGTTCCTGAGGATTTCCAACGAGGAACTTTCAGAAACATCACGTATAAAACCAACAAAAGTGAAAACTGCCCCAGCTGAAGGGAGAGGGGAAGCTCAGCGCCCTCTACTGACCGACTCCTGCCTTATCCTTAACATCCTAAAGGGCACAGACCACAAAGAGTTGACAATTTAAGACCTTCTAAATTAAGACTGGCTGAGGAGGAAGGAACAAGTTTGAATAACTGATTATGAATAATGTAGAAAAATGCAAAGCTTGGATATCTAAAGGATTGGTCCAGTCAAGATGCCTATATCTTATTTTCTGATTATCTCAGCAACATTTCCGAAGCTTATCTTTAAGTAAAATGGGTGGTAAATAACTGAGGACTACGGACTGACATACTGGGCATAACATCTAGAACAGCACTTGACACAGACACAAAAGTGATCACCAAATAATTAAGGAAAAGGAGATCAGAAATTCTAGCCAATGGCAAGACCATCTCCTTTCAGGCAGTGACTGCTTCTAGTTCTCTTGGATCTGCTGTGACTGCTGCAGGCAATTACAGACCCGGACAACATGAGAGGCGCTGACAACTCCATCTCACACACGCAGAGGCTGCACAGAGCTGGCTGCCTGCGCCCACGAAGGGCCAGGCTCTGTTCCCAGCACCACACGGTGACTTCACTTCCAGGGTGACAACCCCCTCTGGCTTCTGCGGGCTGCATGCACACAGTGCACATAAACTCACAGGCAAACACACATACATATGAAAATAAATAGACACATGCACGCACAATAATATCAGCTTTAGGGTAATAAATGATCTATAAGATCAACACATTTCAAGAATTTTTGTTGATAATATTTGAAATAGACCAAATAGTTATTTTTAACTATTTATTCAGGACATTTCCTGTAGGAATTTTCAAAATTTTACCTGGACTCTTCTAAGGGATGCTGGACAGTAAGAAGTCGAGGGTGGCGTAGCCGGGTGAGCTGTTGGACTCCTCGTTTTAAAGAATCGATGATTTGATCCTTTTCAAATTTTTGATATTTGTCAATCAGTTTTTTATCAAAAACAAAAACAGCCACTTCCTAATTAAAAAAAATTAAGTAGCCAATTTTATTAGGAAATATATGAAAGCAGTAAAATCATTTCTATGTGCCCTAAAAGTCTATAAATAAATAACTAATGCCATGGAAATTTTAGCAATATTGCAATAATATACTCATCCAAAAGCTAAGTAAATAAATATAAATAAATCTAAATACATTTAGAAGTATCAGACCCCAGGTCCTTACAAACAGAGACCATAGGAAAATCCGCATCTTGAAAGTGTGTTATAAGACACGCACACCAACTACGTACCACTCATTTCCTCTACGTAGTACTTGTAAACAAAATGTTTTAAAGTGCTTAAAAATCCAAATTACTGTTCATAATAACTTTGCAGTATTAAATTTATTAAAGAGTCTCATATAACCCAGGCTATGCAGCTTAAGGAGGCTCTACATGAAGGGAGCGGGAGCTGCAGGCCCGCATACCAGCCACGCAACAAAACCCTGAAAAGACCTTTACAGAGACAGGTTCTCATCAGGGAGAATTATCTACCCAAAACCCCATTTGTGGGGAGCTTTTACTGGTGAGTGACCTATCCTCCTCCTCTACTGTCTCTATGGCTGTCACTGACGGTTCCCAGCTCAGGAGCCGTTTCCTCACTTCTCTAGAACCACTAACAGCTTTTTCAGTTTTTGGTTACACACACACACACACACACACACACACACACGCCACTAAAGCCTACATCCTCTTTGCCATATTCTTATTTTTCTCAGGCACACAAGGAAAATTGTTCTATATTTACACTGTCTTTCTACGCCATCAACAGGTGACGGGCACTCCAGAAAGCCGAGAGCAAACTGGCACAGAACAGCAGGTGTTTGCCAAGACTCTCTGAACAAAGATTTTGAGTAAGTCTGTAAAGTTCCCTCAAAAGCCTCAAATTAAACTGCTTCTGTGCCTCCCAACCCACTCATTTGTCTCTTCTAATTGTTTTCTGGGTTTTTTGGTTTTTGCTTAGATATTAGGATTACTGCTTTTACAAGTTAGTCTGAAAACCTTCTTATCTCAAGACTTCACTGAAACATTCCAAATCAATAGTTTCTCAAATATAAGTTGGATGCTCTGCAAACGCAAAGAAGTAGATTAAGGACTTTAGGGAATGAAGGCCTTAAAGAGTTGACACAGAGAGAAATAACAACCTATTAACTCCAAACACTTGGAAATTGTGACATGTACCATCATAAAATAGGACACAGCACTCAATATTTATACAAATTCAGACCAGAGTTTTGAGAAAATTTCCCTCCAAACAACCAGCTGCCATTGAAGAAGCTTTCAAAGAGGAAAGAAGAAGATTTGATCACTGAAGAACAGTAACAAACTACAGGAAGAAAGGAGCACAAGCCCTGGCACGCTACAGACATTCAGTGCTGGGCATCCAGAAGCCCTGACACACTACAGACATTCAGTGCTGGGCATCCACAAGCCCTGACACACTACAGACATTCAGTGCTGGGCATCCACAAGCCCTGACACACTACAGACATTCAGTGCTGGGCATCTACAAGCCCCGGCACACTACAGACATTCAGTGCTGGGCATCTTGGCACACCACTGACTTAACGCCAACATCTACCCTTTCTTTCTTTTCTACTCTAAGTACCCGTTTTCTGCTAATACCCATCTGATCAATGTTATACACCTGATCCATGATCTGCATGTTCATGATCAATAGCATCTGTGAAAAATACAGATACGCCTTATCTTGTCAGTTTAGTAGGGGACATTAATACATTAGGATTGTGTAAAATGTTATGATAGAAATCTAATGTCACTCCAATGTCAGAGACATTTAACACCCAAAAATGTAACTACCAGTGGTTAAGGGTCCGATTTCCAGGGCCAGTAAGATGGCTCTGTGGTTAAGGACACCTGTCTCCAAACCTCTCAATCTTGAGCCCGATCCCTGGGACCAAGGGTGGAAGAACAGAACTGTCACAACATGTCCTCTGACCTGCACTGTGTGCCATGGCAAGTGTGCCCACATTCACTGTCTGTCACCCCTCCCTCTAAGCAAATATAACTTTTTAAATTTTTTTTAAAGAATCCAATTTCTTGAAGCATCCAAGTCCAAACTGGAAGAGCCACTCTTGACACTTCTTACACCGACTTTGAACTCAAACCAAACCACAGTGCTACAAAAGGAAGTCAGGTAAGGAATAAACTTAGGCAACAAGCCCTCTAGCTAAAGTTGCAGGCATCAGTCTACCAAAGGCTAAACAAATAAAGGGTTTCTCACGTCAGCTGATTAATTACAGAAACAGGCAATGTTTGCAGCGATGTGCTAAGTACTGGGCTAAGTCCTTCTCAGGAGTATCCATTTCTTCACACTGGACATTATTTCATAGTCATCCCATTTAAAAAAATGACACTGGAGAATGAATGTTGTGCAAGAACACAACAACAAAGATGAAGAGTCAAGACTCAGCATCTGGTCTTTGGTTCTAGAGCAAATACAGCATCCTGCCTGCTCAGAAACAGCACAGGACAAACAAGGAGAATTTACGATGAACACCTTTAGGGTAGGCGCCAATGAAGTTGAGTGACAGCTTTACCTTTCATATACAGGTTGCATAACTGTTAAGAAGTACAGCACAACCAGAAAGGAAAAGCCTCGTATGTTACCAATTAAATCTAAAAACAAGTGACCTTGAAGTCCAGGTTCCTGCCTCACTGTGTGAAAAAAATTTATTTTAGTAAGTGCTTCTATGACACCTTCTGTAAATGCATCTAATTTAAATGTGTTTTTCGCAGTATCTTTTAAAAATGGATCACGTGGAATGGCTTTGGCACTCTTGCCATTTCACTGCTCTTAAAGAGGAACACTCCAGTTCATGAGGAAAGAGAAACAATTCTATGTGAAGATCCTAAATGTACTGCTCTAGGTAAAAGATGACAGATTCCTCCTCCCTAGACCGCAAGAGTTATCAACTATCTTTAAAACTTTCCCTCTTCAGTCAGTTAATTACAATTAATTAATTTCAACAAAATTGTATTGTTAACCACTTCAAGCCTCTTGACAACTCTGTACATTAAAACTCTGCACTTTTAAATGCTTAGAGTATATCAATGTCATTTCCAGCTTATATTTTTATTATTTTCTGTCATACTGAACAACCCTAACTTGAAGATCTGAACCCTAAAATGTTCCTAAACTTCCTTCTTCCACTGCCCTAATATAGGCTTCCAGCAGAAGGTGCAGCCCAGGTTAAAGGGGTGCCCACCCCCTCAAGATCTGAATCAAAGGAAGTTGTCTTCCAGACTCGAGGTCTGTGTCACCGGTGTGCCCTTCTTTATGGATACAGTTCACTCCAGTTCTAAGCAAGCGGAGAACTGAGAACAGCCGTTACAGCGGAAAGACTGGAACAGCCAATAGCAGCTGTAACAGCAAGGAAAGTGTTCTCCAGACACAACAGGAGTTGCACTTGTGAACTCAGAGCCATTGTGACAGCATACACAAGACCTATGCAAATGCCAGGCAGACAAAAATCACAATAGAAGGAGCGGGAAGTGGGCATCAAACCCTGCCACTAACTGAGGAGCCAGTGGCATTGAAAGCTGCAGGCAGGGGAGTCAGTTTCCTTTAAGTGTGACTCCTGGGAGGTCAGCCTCATCTCAGAGCAGACCCCATGCCCAGACCAGCTGGGAAACTGGACTGAATGGAGAAAGAAAAAGAATCTCAAAGTTCAAAGGGAAGAGATGGGAGGGGGAGAGGATGGCTATGGGAGGAATTGAGGGAATAAATTATTCAAAATTCTCATAGACTAAAAACATCTTTTTAAAATACTATTTTCCTATTAACCTAACTTTAAATTAAAAAAAGACTATAAAATAAATTATTTTAAAAATGGCCAAGTATGGTAACATACTATAATACTAGCACCCCAGAAGTTGAGGCAGGAGGACCTAATTTATAATTTTAAAGTTAGTTGCTTACTGTAAAGATGAAATCTGCCAAAAACAAAATAGTTCAAGGAATAAATCTCAATTATATAGTGAAGTGTGCAACCATCTCAGAGCAAGCAGAGATGTTTGCTCAAACTAAAATGATTTCCCCACCCACCCAGGGTTTTCAAAACAGGCTTTCTCTATAACGATCCTGACTATCCTGGAACTTGCTGTTGACCAGGCTAGCCTTGAACTCATGGAGATCCACCTGCCTCTGCCTCCTTGAAAGTATGCAGAGGTGGAGTGAGAGATGTCTCAGTGGATAAGGCGTGCGCTGCCAAGACTGAAAACCCAAGTCCCACATGGTAAGAGGAGGAAGCCAATTCCCTCAAGCTTCCCTCTGACTTTTACACGCACACACACAGAGTCTCTGTCTGTCTCTCTCTCTCCCTGAATATAATTTTAAAAATGTTAAGTAGAAGTTAGATGTAGAAATAAAACAAAAACTATCTCATGTTTTAATTTCTTAAATTGGGAGCCTTGAAAGTTATAATAACTCTAAAACATAAAGCATATAGTATGCCAATTTTAAAGGATGTATGTGTATGGTAAACTTTTCCCATTTATACAGTTTGGTCCAAAAATTCTCATTCTTAATTATCGGTTTTTTTAAAAAGTATAATTCAAAAATCAGAAACGCCAATGAAATAAAAAAAAATTGTTCCAGAAAACCTCTCAAATATTCAAGTATTCTCTTTAGAGTATGTAATATGTTTGAAAAAACATACCCATGTCCAGATAACCATTTTAACCCTAAACATGAAACTCTAGAGACTCAGTTATGGAACTATGCAGAGTATTAAGGAGATAAACCCTATGCCTGAAAGTTTAGGACGGAAGAAAGAAATACTTCACTGAATTTTCAAAACTTACATACTCCACCCAAATATTTGAAACTGCAAATAATTGTGACAAGATTGGTAGGGATGTAGAGGAACTAAAAGCTGGTGAAAGTCTATGTGGATCCAACCCTGAAAAAGCTGGAGCAGAACATACAGAGCACTGTAGGACCCCACAGAAATGACAGGCACCTGTGGTGGTTTGGAAGAAAACAGCCCCCAAAAGGAGTGTCACTAATGGGAGGTGTGGCCTTGTTGGATTGGGTGTGATCTTGTTGGAAGAAGTGTGTCACTGTGGACACAGGCTTTTAAGGTCTCATATGTGCTGCTCAAGCCACACCCAGTGTCTCAGTTTACTTCCTGTTGCCTTTGGATCAAGTTGTAAGAACTCTCAGCTCCTTCTCTAAGACCATGTCTGCCTACATGTTGCCTTGTTTCCTGCCATGATGATAAAGGACTGAATCTCTTACTGTAAGTGAGCCACCCCAATTAAATGCTTTCCTTTATAGGAGTTGTCATGATCATGGTCTCTTCACAACAATAGAAACTCCAACTAAGTCAACATCCAAGAACAATCCAACCATTCCTAGGTACAGAAAAACTGCCAAGCCCCATATGACAGCATACACCAATAATCCCAGCACTCAGAAGGCTGAGGTTAAGTATTACGGATTGACAACCGTAGGGTTGCAAAAACCAAAGAAAAAGAATTCAAAACTACATCTTTGTTTTAGTTTTTGTTTGTTTTATTGGTCTTTTGCTTGTTCTGCTCTGATTTTTGTGGGTTTTGTTGCTGCTGTTGTTTAAGACAAAGAACATAAGTTGGGTGGGTAGAAAGGATCTCGGTTGAGGGGGGGATATGATCAAAACGTAGTATATGAAAAACATTAACTAAAAAAGAACAAAAACTATGTCCACCAAGCACCCTGGTTTATCCAGCTACTTCCCACTCCCCACAGCAATACATTTAAGGAGAGAACAGCCTCTCTCCATTTGGGAGAAGCCAGCTCACACTTTCAGTCAACAGCTGACAACAGACTGGCCAGCATTTGAGCCTGACTCTCCTGCTCTATGAGCAACAGTATAAACCTCCACCCTACCTACCATGGTATTTTAACATGTGGACCTCTGACATCAACGCCAGCCCCTAAAACTCTCTGGTCAGGCATAAAGACACCAATTTACCTCCAGGGCTTTAACAAGAATGCGTTCTGTGTGACGTAGAATTCCACCTATTCATAGTCAGTGCAGAACAATATGTTAGTCATCAAGCACATGACCATGGCCCCCAAATTATACTGACAGTATCAAAGTTGTCACAGTTTATTAATAACACACTGTGATAGTCCTACAATGAACAAGTCAGTATTTCTTAGTCATTCAGCAATGTATGGCTGAAAATGGCAACAGAAGCAATCTCTACCAATGCTACAGAGGACTACCCATTCACAGGGCCATTAATCATTTCTCACCTACTTAGTAACCACTCACTTTTTACATAGACTTAGCTGAAAGAGAAGACAAGGTTCAAAATTGACGATTTAAATCAACCAGCATTTAAGACAAAGATCAGCTTTGGATCTCAATACATTTCCAACCAAATGGCAATACAAACAAGAAAATCGTATTTCTACAGAATTTTAAACCTGGATTTTTCTTTTGTTTTTCTAAGCAGGATTTCTCTGTCTAGCCCTGGTTGTCCTGGAACTCGCTCTGTAGACCACCAGGCTGGCCTCATATTCAGAGATCTGCCTGCCTCTGCCTTCCGAGTCCTGGGATTAAAGGTGTGCTCTACCACTGCCCGGCTAAACCTGGATATTTCTAACCTTAGCAATTCCAATAGAAACTGCTAACAAACAGCAACACTAACTGGGCTAGTAAGATGTGGCTGAAGGCACTCGCCAACAACCTGACCACCTGACTTCCAACCCCAGGGCCCACAAGGCAGAAGGAAAGAGCCATCAATTACAGGCTGTCCTCCACCACAGACACACAACTGTACATGGGGGGGGGGAGGACCAAGTTACTCATATTTTCAAAATTTTAACACAAGGTGGAGAGATGGCTCAGTGTTTGACAGCACATACTGCTTGCTTTTCCAGAGGACCCTAATTCGGTTCTAGCACCCATACAAGGTGGCTCACAAGCACTTGTAACTCTAGCTTCAGAGGATCTGTTGCCTCTGGCCTCTAAAGGCCTATGCATTCATGTGCACAGCCCCACTCCCCAAATACACCTAATCGATTAATTAATTAATCAGCCTTTACATTTCTTAAGCCAATTTTTTCAACATAACTCATTCAACTCCACTAAAAATAGTTAATTTGAAAAAGTTTTAAAAACAATAAAACAAATATACCAAAATATACAACTTACTATATCCCACAACTATACCTCTCTGGTGGTGATAAAAGCTATCACGTTTAATAATACACCAAAATAAATAAATATGAATAAACAAAATAAATACAAATTAGAGAAATCTATTTTCTATAATTCTATAGACTAAAAGAACAAATAACAGCAACTGTGTTGAAGTACAATTCACCGGTAAAGTCCTTGTCAGGCACCTCTGAAACCCATGTTCAATTTTCTAGTGTTATTATACACAAAAGTGCTAAACCAGGCACACTTAATGCTGACAAAATTTACCAGGATATTTCACCAGTAACTATTGACAAATATTAAAACAAATCCAGACTGAGAATTTTTATCCTGAAACATATACTTCACTGAATATTACCAGCTAATATGCTAACATGACATTTCTATTACTCAAGCTGATGTAAATTACAGGATGATATGTCAAACGATGACTCTGCAGCCAGGACATACAGTAGGTATTTAAAAGCATTTGCTTTCATTTCTTAAAACAAAGTGAGACCTACAGAGTCCATTAAAGGGCGGAACGATGGCTCCGGGTGTGCACAAGTGCCTGCTGTGCCAACATGAGGATCTGCATCTACAGCCTCAGCGCCCACAGAAACGTGTGCCCGCCAGGAGGAGACAAGTGGACTGGTGCCCAGAGATCACTGGGCAGCCAGTCTAGACAATCCGTGAGCACCAGGTTCGTGGAGAATGACTGAGGTAGACATCCCAATGTCGACCTTCAGCTTCCATACACACACGCTCACCCAAAACTAGACACGCCAAACCCACACACAAAGAATTTATTCAAAAACACTGGCACTCACTCTTCTAGTCCCCACGTGGTGAGTGAGACAGGACACTCGAGTTCAAGGGCAACCGTAACTACACAGCTGGAATATGAGGACAGCCCAAGCTAACTGTGTCTCAGGGAAATCCACTAAAGAACTTTTGGAATTTCTTAATAGAAAAGCGAATTCACTCTGTAGTATCTGGCATGATTACTTTTCCAAGTTACATTAGTGACTAACCTGCTTTGTTGACTTCTTAGTGCCATGAAAAATCTTCCATGCCAGCCCATTGCCGCCACTGGCAATGTGCCGACCAACATCAAATTCCCTAGTGACAGGGTTCCCCATGACAGCACTTGTGACATCAGCTGTTACTTTTGTAACAGTGCTCTTCAATTTATTCAGCATGGACTCCATGGCTGCAGTACTTGGTGGTTCAAGTTACCTAGAAACACAAAAGGATATGGAAAAACTGAATGGTTTTTACTTGACTTGGGCACACATTCATAGTAAGTTTTAAAAATGTACCCCTCCCCAAAAAGACTAAAATAACACCATATCAAAGTTGATTTATTTTTATCTTCAGAAAAATGCAACCATGAGTAGAAATTTTAGTCCAGAACACACTCATATAGTAAAAAAATAAAAAGCTTAAAGGACCCAATGTCTTATTCAGCAACAAACCCTAACTTTTACATTCATATATATATACATACACACACACACACACACACACACACACACAAAACACTACTGAAGTTAATGTCACTACTGCACCCTGAAATGACCTAAGAACATTTTCTAAAAGAAACATAGTGCTTGGTACAGTGATGGGTAGCCATAGTCCCAGTTACCCATGACACTAAGTCAGAAGGACCCTTTCTTTAGTCTACGAGTTCAAAAATCAACTTGAGCAGCAGCATTAGTTTGAAATCATCTTAAAAAAACAAACAAAAAAAAAACAAAAAAACAACAACATCCGTGTCTGAGGCTCATACCTATAAAACACATTCTTGGAAGGCTAGGGTAGGAGAGCCACTGAAAGTAGAAGCCAATGTGGCCTCCAGGGAGGCATGTCTCCAAAGAGGAAGAGCAATGATGAGGAGCAGGAACAGCAAAACATTGAAAGCAACGGGGAAAAATTAAAACAGAAATGTACAAAAGCTAGGGAGATGGGTCAGTGGGTGGCAACCGAAGAACTCCTATACGAGGACAGCTACACCAAAGCAGGCACCCCTACTTCCAGCACCCCCTACCGGAGAGACAGAGACAGGAGGATACCCAGGAGCTCTGGGCCAGCTAACTTGGCACACTGTGAACAGCATACTAACTAGAACCAGCAACTGAGGCTGTCTTCTGAGCACCACAGGCATGCCACGGCTGGCCTTCTCGCTCTCTCCATAACCCTCACACCTCCTCCCTCCCTTCCTCTTTCTTGCAAGCCACACACAAATAGATAACATGAGCTCATAAAATGTGCTTAAAAAATGATGAGGATTTGATATAATTTGGTGTTTTTGATGATCACAGTAACTTTTTGCTAATGATTAGCAGTTGTTATGTCCAACTCTTCTCATTTAAGGATGGTATCTGCTGGCTGTGGTAACTCTCTTCAGACTCGAGCACCCCTGTGTCTATAGTTAGAGGAAAACTGTTCAGAATCCATGGGCCTAGACATTTCAGAATAGAGGTCTCTAGCCTACAGTCAGAGAAGGAATTCAGAGAGAGGCAGGACATGATGGTGAACGCCTCTATCCCCAGCACTGGAAGGCAGAGGAAGGTGGACCTCTATGCGTCTGAGCCAGCCTGGTCTACACTGAGAGATTGAGGGCAGCCAGAGCTGCACAGAGACCCTGCCTCAAGAGAGACAAAGAAAAAGGAATTCAGAGACAACTGGAGGCTTCCTGAGACCCCATATTAGATTCTGTTCATGTAAGCATTGAGAGAGTCCTCAGCTTTTCAAAAACTGCTTCAAATTCAGTTTTCTTTCTAGCACTATGTATTTTATTCTGTATATCACTATTACTCTATCAGCTGATTATAATGGAAGAAAGAACAAAGAATGAATCTGCCCTCTTAATTTCCAGCACCAAACAGACAGCATGGACCTGTGATGTCCAAATTTAGAGATAGAAAAATACTTCAAAAAATATGTAACTCTTTTTCAAATCTCATCAAACTACACAAAGTTCCAAGGAATTCCATAAACCACAGGAAAGAACAAACACAAGGAAAACATCCCTGAAACCATCACACTGAGTAACTCAAACCAGGGAGGAAGGCTTAAAAGTACCCACAGGAAAGAGTCGATCACAGACAGAACAAAGACAGCACACCACGAACCCTGATGCACAGAATAACGGGATGAGGTCTGACTCGGGTGGCTGCAGCTGCTCCAGAGGACCTGGGTCAGTATCCAGCACCCACCTGGTGCCTCACACCATCCTTAACTCCAGTTCCAAACCCAACATCTCTTCTGACTCTGTGCCACCAGTCATGCTTATGGTGCGCACACACGCATTCAGGCAAAACACTCACATAAAACAAAGTAAAGCTTATTTAAAAGAAAAAAAAGTAATAGTTAACCACAAACTACATAGGTTAGGAGAAAACCTGATTTTTGACTTTTCAAAAATCAAAGTGAAATAAAGACATCCAGGAAAAATAAATTTTAAATTGTAATGAAGAGGTAGCAATATCAAACTACTTAAAAAGGAAGATTCAACTATAAGTTGCTTAGAGAAAAATACACTAAAGATACAAAGGTGTGTGAAAATTTAACAAAATAGCATATATTAATACAGGCACAACAGACTGCAAAACAAATAGGACACTTTATAATAACAAAGCAATCAATTCATCCTCCATTGTGTCTAGACACCCAACAAGCCAGCTCTGAAACAGATGCAGCAAAAAACGGACAGAAGTAAAAGAAGAAACCAGCAGCGATTCTGTTGGAGACATCCAGAGCTCTTAAGCCTCGAGCACAGGCTGGAAGCACAGCTGCCCACAAGGCTGCCCTGGGAACTCAGTGGGGACCGACCTCAAATAAAACATAAGAAGAGTTTCATGCCGGTGGTGGTGGCGCACACCTTTAATCCCAGCACTCGGAAGGCAGAGGCAGGTGGATCTCTGTGAGTTCGAGGTTCGAGGCCAGCCTGGTCTACAAGGGCTAGTTCCAGGACAGGCTCCAAAGCTACAGAGAAACCCTGTCTCGAAAAACAAAACAAAAAAAAAAAAAAGAGTTTCAGATACAGCCCAAAAGCAAAACGCTTATTTAACATGTGGAAGGCCCTAGATTATTCTATCCTAGTAACACACACACACACACACACACACACACGAGGGTGGTCTAGCTCAGTAACAGACCAGATAAAGAGAAACATCACACTGTTAACTATGTAACACATGGCTAAGCATAAAGCTGAGTGGCAGCAAGTGTACCTATGTTCAAGGCCTTGAGTTCAATCTCTGGTTCCACACAACAAGAAAAACTATATATAGGTCCTGCACATCTGTCATGATATTTACATAAACTCCTTGGTTTGGATTAAATAAAGCACAGAAATCTAGGAATTAAATCCAATTAAATCCACTATTTCAGCTCTTAGAATCCAACCTAAAAACATACAAAATTTAATATATGAGCAAAATATTTGAAGACCACTGGAGTAAAGCAGTATTTTCCCATATTCTGCATGCTCTCTTAGTTATACTTACGCAAATATAACCTACTTTCTGCTATTAAAGATTTGAAAACTCTAAGTGGAAATAGACCCACTCTCCCTAATGTAATGCCACATTTTGTAAGTAGTTAGACAATGTTGCTACTGGCGTGACGAAAGCACTTATGTGCTGGGCCAGGCTGCCCTCTGTGAACATCATCCGCTGCTGACTTTGATAAGGATACAAACTCCTATTCAAAGTCAACCTGTGCGCTCTGCCAGCCCTGCCAGCCCAGCTCCACACTGCATGCTCCGCCCGTCATCATACAGACTGCTGAGTAGACTGACCTGCTGCCTTTGCTGAGGGTCTTCTGGGATGGGTCCTGAAAGATGACAAAACAGTCAATTCGTGCTAAAATAAAGGATTCCAGGGCTGGAACTTAGAGCAGAGACAAGGCTATCAGGAACATCCTGTCCTTGGTCGAATGGGATTTCCTGTGGAGCAGTTTGACACCCACTTTGGGGCCCTTATCCTTTTCCTCCCACAACATGGGCAAATGTATTCTCTATCACATGAGGAGAGTGATAATAATGTCGTTCATTCTTGAGCATCCCAATAAATGTTCACATTTCATTTCAAATGAAAAAAAAAAAAAGAGCACTTGTTGCTCTTGCAGAGAACCCAACTTTGGTTCCTGGTACCCACATGGTAGCTCACAACCATCCTAATTCCAGATTCTACCACCCTCCTCTCTCCCTCATGGACACCAGACACATAATACCTATACACATATGCAGGAAAATACTCGTATACATAAAATAAAAATAAATCTAAAAACCTAAAAAAAAGATGAGCTCAAAAATGTTGTTAGGTGGAAATAGGAAAAAGGAACAGAATATTAAAGAAGGGATTATTGTGTGTACAGAAAAGAAGATTATAATATACACTGAAAATGATAAAGAATATTTATGACGAAAACAAAAGACAGTTTCAGGATTGATGTTCAAATCTGAGATACCTATTGAGCATCCAAAGAGAAGCAGCACGAATTACACAGGTGGGAGACATAGACACTAATCAGTTTGCTATTATTGAAAACCCCTGATATGCCTGACATCATGGTAAGAAACCGAAGGAAGGGAAATAAAGGAAAACAAACTAGAAAGGATTTATTCTTTGGACAAGTGATAAAGTGTTACAAGAGCAAAGTACTAGGAAAGGAAGACTATTTCTCCACAGAGCAGTGCTGAAGGTGCTTGTGTTTAAGGCACATGGCTAGGACAAGAAAAGGGAGGATGTAGGAGTGAAACAAAGCCATTCAGACAACGGCAGGAAGAAAATATGGCAGACGACACCAGCAATCCAGGTTACCCAGAGTGATGAGTGTGCACACACCAGGCTGAAGAAGTCACAGAAGGCTTCCTGGCATTGAGTAGATGACTAATCAATTCGTGGAACAGAGTGGAAGCCAGGCTCAGGTGGAGGCTGGGAGCATGGAAGACTGGAGAGAACTTCAACAACATCCAGAGACGATAAACAATCTAGAAAGCGAAAGCTAAGAACACCTAGGAAAGCACATGTGGACACAGAGACACAGACGGCTAGCTACATAGAAATGTGTTTTATAATTATGAAATACCTGTGTTATGCAATTTCGTTACACTTTACATTTCAAATTGTTGAATTAAGGAAACAGCAGCGAGGAAGGAGATCAAAGCAAAGATAAACAAGTTCTCCTTAAAGCACAGGAACTTAGCGACTTCATAAGGGATGGGACAAAGCTGGAACTCCCACTCTTCACCTTCACCACCAGTGTCAAAATCCAAGTGTGGAGGAAACCATTTAGTAAGCCACAACGTGTGTAGCAGCTGTTTTAGGAGAGGAAGAACTCAGTTTGGATTCGTCTTGTCCTCTTGTTGTCTGCCTTTTAAACTACGGCTATCCTAGTCAAGAGCTGCAACACCACCCTCCCAGCAGTGGCTAGGCCGCACAGAAGAGCTGTTCCCTCAGGCACCTGGAATTCAACCATCTCTTCCCCGCTTAAAGAAAGCTCAGTGACACACGTGAAGGCAACTTCAGTCCTGCTTCACGACCATTTCACTCTACCATCTGGCTCAGCACTCATCTGGCCTTCAAAGGAACCAACAGGTGAATCTGCCGTAATACTAGATTGTACAGACACCTGGCAAAAGTGGGTAGCACGTTTCATGGGTAATTAATTGATCATGAACACTAGATACAAACAAAAAAAATACAATAGGTAAAATTATTTATGCTCAAATAACTCTTAAATCTCAAATAATTAGAGTCATTTATTGTCCACAAATATTAAAAACTAGCACTAGCTTGCATTTTGTTCAAGGTATGATAATAAAAATGTTACTTAAAATACATTTGACAAAATACTTATATTTACACAATATCAGGAGATAAAAGAAAGAAGGGGAGAGGGGAGGAGCAGATAGAAGAACAGAGGGAAAGGAGACAGAAGAAGAGATGAGAAAGAAATCCATCATGCCCAGTGGCAGAAGTATCAGGAGTTCAGGACCTGCCTCAGCTACACAGGTGTTAAGTTCAGGGCCAGTCTGGTCTACATTAGTCCCAACTTAAAAGCCTATGGCGGCTAAGATGTCAAAACAAGTAAAAGTACTTACTGCCAAACTTGATGACCCGAGTTCCACCCTAGGATCCCATGGTGGAAGAAAAGGACCTGTTGTGGGATCTGTCCTCTGATCTCTGTACGCCATAGCACAAGTACCCTCACAAGTGCACATCAAATAAATGCAATTTCAAAAAAAAATGATGCCTAAACTTAAAAGGGTGGAGAGGGAAGCAAAAGAGGAAAGGAAGGGGAAGAAGGGAAGCAATGTAGAGAAGACAAGAAGGAAGGGAGAAAAAGGAGGAGAAGGGAAGCAAAGAAAACAGAAGGAACAAAAGGGAAATCCAAGGGTAGCATAGCCCAACATGTGAAAATGAACTCACGAAACACGAGTTCCACGAGACAAAGCTTCCTGACTGGGAAACATCTGAACACCCTGGGCAACTGCAGGCCTATGGACCGTCCTGACTCTAAGGAACATTTCTGTGAGCTGCAATGCATGCACTGCAGTTAGACCATGTGGGGCTTGATCCCACGGCAATGTCCGAGAACTGAGTGCTTTATGTGTACGCTACCCAACAGCAAGGACACTGCAGTCCAGTCCTAATATCTGTGCAATGGTCACTACTGCTTGTCAACATGACTGGACCTGGGATCAACTAAGGGACACACCTCTGGTGGGTATGGGGAGCTTTCTTGGAAGAATTAACTGAGGGATGAAGACTGTACCCTAGAGTAGGTAGCTCCTTCCAGAGGCAGCCCTGATCGAGATCTGAGGATAAAGTACACTTTCACCCGCCTGCTCTCAGTCCTTGCAGGGGAGTGACTCTACCCTGTTGCTGTCACCGCTGTTGCTGTCCTTGCTGACAGCAGAACCCAGCTTCTTCAGCCTCCCAACACAGACTGAAGACAAGCAGCTCTCCATGAATACACCAAACCTTCTGCACCAGACTGGGCCTATGGAGACAGGCGGCCTTGGGGACTGAACATCTACCAGGTGAGCCACTCCAGCCTGTGGAGGGCCAGTGATGGACTGACCCACTTCTATTGTGGAAGCCAACCTAACCGTCTTCTTTAATAGACTTCGATTCTATCTATTTTAAGAGAGCCCCAACTAATACATTAGTCTACCTAACAATTTCTAATCTATAAAAAGGGAGGGGAAGTCACCCAGACTTCCAAGCGATTGCTGTAGGAATTAAAGATGATTGATACATCTAGAATACTTAGTACATTTCTAGTGATAAGCACTAAACAAATTCACTCAACATTTACCCAGTATCAGGAGATTGAGGGACACAGCTATAACCTGCAGCGGTGTTCTGAGAACACTTAATGAGGAGAATTTACCCTGATCAAACAAGTCTCCCCAAAGCGAACTGTATGATAAACAAGCATTAACTGGAAGCAAAGGAAAGAAGAGCATTTCCAGGCTCTCGTGGCCACTTCCAGGAAGTATAACCCATAGCCATGTACCTGAAGGAGGAACAGAAAGAAGACAGTAGACTCGGGGGACAAGGGGAGGAAAAGAATGCCAAAGGCCCTGAAGAAATGAAGCCGAAGGAGCACACAGAGGGGACAACTGAGCAGGGCTCTACAGAGCATGCTAAGATTTTCAATTCATCTTAGAACCAATGAGAAGAAGCTATTGTGACCGATCTTTATTCTGAAAATATCAATTCTAGAATAGAAACTCTGGGAGTTAACAACTCTAGATGCGAGAGACTTAATGAAGCGGTAGAGAAAAAATGGTGGCTGGAATGAGAAGGTAATGCTGAAGATGAAGAAAATCAGGATGCAAGAAATATTTAAAAGGCAAAATCAATAGGATTTTATAAGAAATGGAGAAGGAGGCATGGCAGAAACGTGACAAGTTTCAACTCTATAGAAAGGGATGGAAACACAGTAAGAGGACCCGATTTTTTTTCCTTAAGAGGATAGATCATAAATTTCAATTATGTCAACATGATCTAATTTCCAAATACAGAATAGATTCATATGACAATGTCCTACTGTGTGAAATCACAACACACCTGTATCAGCTGTTTACGGTCTTAGATAAAATGAGTAATTTCACATGTAAGGTATATCTGAACAGAATAAAGCCCCAGATCTTCAATTAGGCTCCTTCCCTTTACACACCCACTTCTTCTCCTCCAACCTTTATTAATGGGGGGAAAAAGCCTTCAAAGTTGACAGGCTCAGGGTCTATAATGGCGACTGACTTGCAACAGAGGTATACTACCTAGACAATTTAAATACACCTTTTTAAAGTGTCACCATGCAATCCCTGGATTTGATGCGTGAAAACTCCAGCTGGAACTTACAACCAAATCACTTTTAAGTCGCTGCACGGGAGTCTCATCAGTCCTGTTAGAGAGGCAGATTTGATACCAGTGGTGCCCTTAATTACGGAGCACAAGCAATGTGTTCAGTTGAATGCCACGAAGTTTCTGAAAGCTTTATCTGGCTAAACCTTCTCCTTTCTCTATAGCTTAAACAAACAAGCGCACTGGAGATCCCAAGGGGATTTTATTCTCACAAACCTTATCTGCCCCACCCACCTCACACACAATAACCGTCCAGTTTTGAAAGACAACTACTGTCCGGTAAGGGCGACCGGAGTTCAGGGGCCTTAGTAGGTGACCCCAGGTCTCAGTAACAGGGGAAGGGAAGGGGGGCTGTCTCACCAGTCCCGGTGCGGAGTCCAATTTCCCAAAAGGATACCGCGATCTCCACCGCGGAAACCCGAGCCCCGGCTCCATCTCGGGGAACTCACTGGGCAGCGAGTCTCCCGGAGCCCGAAGGCCTCGCCTGGAGTCACCGGCCTCTGAGATCCGCTCCCTCCCGCTCGTCGCTACCTGGGTCCGGCTCCCCGGGCCACCCACCGCCGGCTCTCTCGACCCGGCCGGTCACCAGGCAACAGTCGCCAGCCGCGAGGCTCGAGGAGGGCCGTCACCCACTTGCTGGTCGCAGACCCTGGTCGCCCGGTGCCCGCGACCGGCCAGTCACTCACTCACCTCGCAGCCGGCTACCTGGAGGGGCGGTACTGGGACCCGTCCCCCCCCCCCACTCCTCGCCGGCTCCTTCAAGGCCCCGAGCGCCTGGCCGCTACCGAACGCTTACTCCATCTCCTCCGCCGCTCCCGAGGCCGCAGAACCCCGAGACGGAGGAGTAAAGGGGGAAGAAGGGAGGGAAGGGATTGGGGAGGAAGAGCACGGGAGGGGGAAGAGCACCGAAAGACGGGCCCGGTTCGGCATGACGTCACTTCCGGGTGGCTCGGAAGGGGCGGGGCTTGACGTTCCTCCGCCCCCAGCTGGGCGTGGGGGCGGGGCTCCAGGGTCGTGGGCGGGGTCTGGGCGTCCGCCGACCGCCCTGCTTTTGAGTCTGGTTCCGAAGACGTCGCAAGCAGGACGAGCTTTCCCCGGGCCCAGTCTAAGCAGACCGAGTTTCCGGAGCCGTGGAAAGGGATTCTCCAAGAAAACGAGGACAGGTACCCGAATGTATAATAGAGATAGGTGACAGAAGCAGCTGGTTGGTTGGACTCTGCCGCTCTGGCTCTGGGGCTCCGCCCCTTTCCCGTTTCCCAGGCCACCTGTGTCCTTGCAGGTCTCGGGACTGGGTACTTGGGACTCAGGATTCTCTCTTTTGTAAAGACCCCTTCGAACCTAGGAAAGCTTCTCACACGGAGCCGTGTTGAAATGCCGATTCTGATGCAGAAGTGGGATCGGATATTCTGCATTTCTACAAAGTTCTCAGACTACCCCAGTGCCGCTGCTCCACAATTAGAGCAACAAGGACTATTTATCCTACTTAGCTTCGTGGAAGAGGCGCATTGCTCAGAAAACACACCTGGACTTCCCTGCTCACAGCCTCTCAGGCTCCCCGCTACTCATTTAGGTAGCCCCTCGGTAGTCCTACCACCCTCGTGCTGGCCTCTGTCTCCCCTGCCTCTGCTCTGTCTGTGTTTCAGGCTAAAATGGCTCAGATGGGTGGGTACTAGGACAGCTTCTATTACAAGAAGAATTTGATGATGGAGTGCATGCGTGCATGCGTGGTGCTCAGGTGTATTTACACGTTTGTGTGGGTACAACTGTATGTACGCATGCCAGGCATGCTCGAGGCTGGAGGTTAGCCTTAGATGTTGTTCCTCAGCAGCTGTCCTCCTTGTTTCTTCAGATAAGGTCTCTAAATAGAACATGGAGCTTTGCCTCTCCAGGTCTCCCCAGCTCTGAAATTAGCTCCCACCACCAAGCCTGGCTTTTTATGTAGGTTCAGGAGATTAAGCTCAGGTCCTTAGTGCTTAGGAGATAAGCATTTCACTAGCTGAGTTCTCTCCTTCCAACCCCAGAGCAATGGACTTTTATTTCTGTCATTTTGTCATGAGCAACGTATATCTTGTTATATATACTCCTTCTAATTTTTCATAGTCACGGAAGGAAAGACTTGGATCCCTCTATTCTACACCCAAAACATCTAGAAATAATGTTCTGTATCTTTCAACTTACTTCTTTTCTTATCTATTCTTTTTGTTGTTGTTCAGAATTTACTGGGGTAGGGGGGACTAGTGTATCACTATTAATCTTGAGTCTCTTTTTGGAGCAATAAAATGGTCTGGGATTAGATGATAGCAGTGATTTACAACGTTGACAATGCACTAAGAAACATTGAATTGGACAGTTTGATGGGATCCTTGCTGGCAAGCCTAATCCTTTGCAGATCTTATGAGGGCAGCCACAGCTAAGCTCATGAACACAACCATGTCATTCTGGAAGATAACACTCCAATGTACTCCTGGCCCTTACATTCTTTCTTACCCTCCTCTATGATTTATCCTGAGCTTTCAGGGACAGGGGTGATATAGATGTCCTGTTAAGGGGGGGGGGAACTCAGTTACTTATTCTCAGCACTCTGAGGTGAGTCTCTGCAGGAACCACTGTCCACTACAGAATGAAGCTTCTGTGCCCAAGACTGAGAGCAGCCTTAATCTATGGGCATAACTATTTAGAAGGTAATTAGAATGTTACACCGTGCCCATTTAGCAAAATAACATTAGTACCATCCCCAAGTGCTATACCTTCCCCAGACATGGACTTTTGACCAAGTTTACAGGACCGGGCATGAATTTCCTCTTCCTACAAAGCGGACCTCAATTCCAACCAGAAAGCAGTTGGTTATCCACATAATAAGCATGCCGCTATATTCTGCTGTGTACCAGTCAGCCTCCAGTTGGGTGAGACCTGGATGCCTTTCTACCTTAGAAGCCTAGACAGCAGCCTCTAGCACGACAAAAGCTGTCCAAGAGGAAGAACGCTACCTTCTCAGTTCCAGTCTGATGTTTCCATCTTACATCCAGTTCTTTGGCACCAACGAAGAACAGTAGCAATAGGCTATATTATTTTCGTGGCCACAGACCCTGGGCTCTATACTCCATCATTGCAAATTATTTGTTAAAAGAACTTATGGAATATGTTTATATCTCAAAAGAAAAATTATATAAGCACATTATAAAAAATACCAACGTGTGCATATTGTTATAGACTGCCTAACAATTCTTTTGAAAATGAGGGGTGTATAAATAAATTTCGTTAAATGAAAATTTATACTTAAAATTGTGGTTCAAAATCCCTAAGTTCTCTTTTCGATGGCTAGAAGAAGAAATTATTTAAAAATCCTCTAGCGTGAGACTGGTAAGGGAAGGACGAGGGGACTTGTTCATACAACCAGTGGAGACCAAGCTTTGCCCTCCAAATGCCACAGCTCACAAACTGTTCTCCATCTGTCTAAAGAGGGTGCTATCAAGGTTTTATTGGGGTTTCCTCAGAACTTTATAAGGAAGAATAAGTTTTTAAAATGGAGTTTTAAGATCAGTTTAGGTTCACCGCCAAATCAAGTGTAACTTTCACATATATTGCTAACCGCTCTCCCCACTGTATTTAGTTAGTCTTGTTATTGATATGAACAAAATACCCAAAAGAATAACCTAAAGGAGAGAATATTTACTTTCAACCATGGTTTGAGAGATTCCAGCCTTGGTGTTCGGCTGCGTGGACAGGAATCACAGACAGGAACGGACCAAAGACGGAGCATAACCTTCAAAAGCATTCCCCAGTGATCCACTGCTTTGAGCTATGTTCCAAAGTTCCCAGTTCCTCCCAATATAGTTTTATCACTTGAGGAACAAGAAATTCACACATGAGTCTAAAGGGGACATTTCATATTCAAACTACAATACCTACTGTCAATACCCTATACTGTACTAGCATGTCACATTTGTTAACAATTGTGAACTACACAGTACATCGTTATCACTTAAAGTCCATAGTTCACACGAGAGTCCATGATTGGTATTCTATGTTGTATGGATGTGAACCAGTATGAAATGACATGTAGCCATTATCACACTCCCACAGACAGTTGTGCCACTGCCCTGAAAGCCTTCTGCACTTCATTAACTCCTAACAACTAGAAATGCTTTACCGTTTAGCATGTGCTAAAAGCAGTGTGTGTGCTGTGCAGATTCTACTTCTGGGCCCTACGTTGTGAAGACAGCAGGTGACACAGATGAAGTGACATAGCTCCAGTTTGTTTTATGAGCCACCATGTGGTTGCTGGGAATTGAACTCAGGACCTTTGGAAGAGCAGGCAAAGCTCTTAACCACTGAGCCATCTCTCCAGCCCTCCAGTTTGTTTTAACAACAACAACAAAATAACCAGCTAAATGGAAGTTTGGTTTGTCTACACTTCCCAAACAAACAGACTCCATACCAGAGTTTAGTACCTGTGAAGCAAGACCACCTTTGTGAATAGATCCACTGTCCATTGTACAAAGTCCTCCAAATTTTTCATTGCTCTTTCTTTTTCTTGGAGCAATGCCTCAAGGCTATTTGGTATTTCACTCAAGTTCCCTCTTCATCTAGTTGTATTTCAGTCCTTGTAATGCTACTGATCATGGGAAGAAACACACGATCACTGGGGCCTTGTCATAGTTAGAGTTTCTATTGCTGTGAAGAGACACCATGACCACAGCAACTCTTATAAAGGAAAACATTCAGTTGTGGCCTGACTCACAGTTCAGAGGTTTAGTCCACTATCATCATGGCTGGAAACATGGCAGAGCACAAGAAGATAGGTTCTGGAGAGGAGCTATGAGTTCTATATCTGGATCTTCAGACAGCAGGAAGGGAGCCACTGGGCCTAGGTTGAGCTTCTGAAACTTCAAAGTCCACCCCAATGACACACTTCCACCAACAAGGCCACACCTATTCCAACAAGGCCATATCTCCTAATAGTGCCACTCCTATGAGCCTGTGGGGGCCATTTTCATTCCCACCACCAGAGGCAATCAGGAAAGATATTCAGTAATGATTACAACCTTTATTGCATTTTACCAATTCATCACAGAGCGAATAACATACAGGTTACCCAAAGAAGGTATGTAGGGAAGGAAGAGGGACTAGAATAGACTTCAAGGAAGACTAATGTTTAAGGCATAGATGCTTAAAGGCTTTGCATCCACGACCCCTCTTCATTGGGAAAAGTTTTTGCACTACCCTGGATATACAAGGACACAATATATAAAATATAAATCAAGTTTTTGCTGGTAATAATAAAGAGACTTTTTTTCTTTTTTAAATTAGACTTTTAAAAAAATACCAATCCAAGTTCCCACTCCCTCCCCTCCTCCCATACCCTCCATACACCCTCCCACCCTACCCCCATCCACTCCTCAGAGAGGGTAAGGCATACTGCTTTGGGGAAGGTCCAAGGCTCTCCCTACTGTATCTATGCTGAGCAAGGTATCCATCCAAAGAGAATAGGTTCCCAAAAAGCCAGTACATGCAGTAGGGATAAATCCTGGTGCCACTGCCAGTGGTCCCTCAGTCTGTCCCAGCCATGTAACTGTCAACCACATTCAGAGGGACTAGTTTGGTCCTATGCTTGTTCCTTCCCAGTCTGCCTGGAGTTGGTGAGCTCCCATTAGCGCAGGTAAACTGTTTCAGTGGGTGTCCCCATCATGGTCTTGACCTCTTTGCTCATATTCTCACTCCTCCCACTCTTCAACTGGACTTTGGGAGCTCAGTTCAGTGCT
>PVIU01021129.1:0-32282 GCA_004026605.1 Ondatra zibethicus | reverse complement strand
GGCAGACCATTGTGGGTAGGGCCATCCCTAGGCAGATGGTCCTGGGTCTATAATAAAGCAGGTTAAGCATGAGGAGAAAGTAAGTAAGCAGCACCCCTTTATGCCTCTGCACCAGTTCCTGCCTCCAGGTTCCTGCCCTGTGTGAGTTTCTGCCCTCACTGCTTTTGATGATGAACTGTTATATGAAACTGTGAGTGAAATAAACCCTTTCCCTCCCTTGCTTTTGGTCATGGTGTTTCATCACAGTAATAGTAACCCTAAGACACTAGGTATAAATGATCTCACCCTCTCTCACAAACTAGCCCTGATTTATTCAGATGGCGGGTGGGAAGAGCTCCAAATGAGAGAGCAGAAGACATTCAACTCCTCTAGAGTCCTAGGATTGAAATTAATCCGCCACATCATTTCTGCTACCTTCTATTGACCAGAAGTGACAGGCCAGCTCAGGATGCAGAGACATCTACCACTTCTTAGTGGAAAAGCTTAAAGGCTTAAAGAGGTGTGACTACTGAGGGGCTATTGTAGTTACTGCTGCAGTCTGCAGCGTATGTAAACGTAGAGATGCCCACAACAATAGTAGATGGTAGTGACAATGATAATAGCAATAATAATGATGGCAGATTATGTTTGACAAATATTTAACATATGCTTGTCCCAAGCTGATGTCAGGGAAAAGTCAGATCTTGCTTTGTGTTCAAAGCTTTATTGTAATCATCTTATTCATTTTGTTTACATCAGCTTCCACTGACATCTCTCTTCCTGGTTGATAGACAGCTATCTCATCTTCTGGGCCGCACAAAGAGAGCTTTTCCTCCTCATGTAGCCTTACTGATCTCCCTAGAGGCCCTCTCTTCAAATACGATTGCATTGGAGGTTGGAGCCCCACATATGATTGTGAGTAAGAGCTGGCTATTGCAATGGTTTGAATGAGAAGCCGCCCCCCCTCCTACCACCATAGGCTCATATATTTGAATGCTTAATCCTTAGTTGATAGAGCCGTTTGAGAAGGATCAGGAGGTGTGGTCTTGTGAAGGAGGTATGTCACTGAGGGCAGACTTTGAAGTTTCAAAAGCCCAGGCTATTCCTAGTTAGGACAATAATTCATTCTCTCTGCCTTGTGCTGTGGATCAAATGTAAACTCTAAACTCCTGCTCCAGCACTATGCCTGCTGCCAAAATCCCTGCCATGATGGTCATAGACTCACCATCTGAACTTTAAACTAACTAAATAAATAAATGCTTTCTTTTATAAGTTTCCTTGGTCATGATGTCTCTTGACAGGAATAGAAACGTAACTAAAACAGACGTGGGCAGAATTTAGTTTCTAATAACTGCACCGACAGACAGACAGACACACACACCAGAATAGTTAACATTTTAAAAAGCCAATATTAAGTGTTGAAAACTGGAAGGACAAGAATTCTCATTTACCGATACTGAGGCTTTAAATCAGTACGATTACTTTGTAAAACCATTACATAGCAGAGTCTCATAAAGCTGAATTCATGCTCAGCCTATGACCAGCATTTTTGGCTTCTAGGAATTTTATCTAATAGAAATTCATATGTATCTTCTCTAAATGACATGTATAAGTACATCCACAACACAACTATTCATAATTGGAAAGAACTTAAATATTTGTTCGTAATAAGGATACGTGAATTATGGCATATTCATGCACTAGGGTATTATACAACTATAAGGTTGAATGAACTCTATCTCCTTTCCAGTGACAGCAGGAATAAAGTTCATAAGCATAATGCTGACTGATGGAAGCCAGACATAATTCTAGTTAAAGTTCAAAAGCAGGCAAAGCAAATCTCTAGTGTTAGAAGTCGGGCAGTGAACACTCGGGAGGCAAGTACTGCCTGGAAGGAGACAGGGAGCCTCAAGGACACTGGTTATATATGCTATGATCTGGTTTCTGGCTACACAGCTGTGTTTAGTTCATGAAAATTCATTGAGCTGAATACTTATGTTCATGTTCCAGCACATATTTTATACTTTAATAAAGTTTTCTTTAAAAATATTCTATAGACTCCACATTGTTCTACAATAATATTGCAATGTTTCACCCTGCCCTAAGGCCCTTTATAACCTGGTCCCACTCCCCTCTTTCCAGCATCATTCCTGCTACCTCTGGTCAAAGTCTCAGTCCAAGCAAGCCATCATTAATACCCACAATGCATCATGTTCTTTTTCATGATCCCCTGACTCCATCTCTCATAGCCTGAATCTTCCCCCACTTTATCTAGTTGGTCAGCTCTGTTTTAAATGGTAAAAAGCAGGTTGAACTTCATTCTCTACCAGGATTTACCAGGAAGTTTTCTCTCAGTGCACACAATTCTTGAGCAATTACTGTTCTGTTTCTCCAAGCAGACTGTGTGTACTTGCCATTAATCCATTGCAATATCATCATTGGTCTATGGAGCTGTCTTTGATGCCAAAATGTCATGAAAGTAAAGACTGTGTCCTTTATCTTTGCATATGTAACATAGAAGACATCATCCTGCACATAGCAAATCCCCAATAAATGACCAGAATATGAAAAATAACAAGGTCACTGACATTTAGCTTATAGCCAGGCATGGACAACTTTTTGACACTGCACCATGATGTTGTCATATACAAAGTTCATACACAATGAAAATGCACAACCAATTTGCAAAAAAAAGTTATACTGTTTTAAGAAATTTATGATTGGGGACGGAGGGACATGCATTTGGAGGTATCTTTGCCTACACAAAGCCAAGGACAGCAGATTGAACACACTGCAAGAATATTTTGGTTTTGATACAGAATTTTTCTTTAGCCAGTCTTGTGAAAAAAAAAGTGTGTGAATGTGTGTGTGTGTTTGTGTGTGTGTGTGTGTGTATGTGTATGTGTTAATGGAAACTAGTTGGGTATAGTGTCCCACACTTATAATCCCATCACATGGGAGATGAAGGCAGATAGGAGAACAAGAAGAGTTCAAGGTCATTTGGGGCTTCATAGTAAACTGGAGGTGAAAGTCAGCCTGAGATACATGGGACCATGTCCAAGAAAGAAAGAGAGAAAGAGAAAAAGAAAGAAAGAAAGAAAGAAAGAAAGAAAGAAAGAAAGAAAGAAAGAAAGAAAGCTGGCAGTACAGACCACAGATTTAGATTACAATGAGCATTTTGTTCCCCATAAACTCATATATCAGGGAAATCAAATACACATTTCCACATTTCTTAGAGCATGTAATAGTGATCTTGCCCATTCCCTGAAGACTTATTGCAGAATGACTGTGCTCCTCTGGAATACGGGTGAAGCGTTAATGGGCCGACTTGGCTACAAACTCACGACATTCCTCTAACATCTAGATTGGCTGTGTTTCTTGGTTATCTGCCAGAAATTCCTCAGATATCCAAGTCTAGGATTTATGGACTGAGAGGTTTATGGTATTTCAGAGGGCAGAACTGACTATTGTGTTTGCACAATGGGCAAATGGAGTAAACGCAGAGTCAATCATGACCCAGCTCGGAGCCTGAAAAGTGAACCAAGTGGACACTAGCAGCATTCTAGCTTGTGCCAAACAGCCTCGGCGCAGGACCAAGCTGTGATCCTGATGGCTTCTACACAACACTTCTTCTTTGCAGGGAGCCAGAAAAGACTTTGATGGTGCAGGTATGATGAGAAGGATTTTTGTCTTGACGGCACCTTCCTGTCAGCGAGGCTCTGCTTAAACAGCAGAAGCACAGTTGTAAAGTCTGACCTAGGCTGCGTATTATCCGGAGCTGAGGCGATGCGGAAGTAGCTGTGACAAAAAAACAACTTTATAATAAGTACACGGCACGTGCTGAGACAGACTAGGCCCTCTTCCACTTGGCGGAGGTCTTCTCTTGCCACCGCGAAGGACCATGGCTCGGTTGTCACCGATTCCCTCCAGTCACAGCTGATTGAACAGAACACGGACACCTGACTCAAACCAAGTCAGCTCGATGGTTGGGCTGCCTGGGTAGGCACTGGGAACTGGAAGGAGCAGGAGAAGCGCGAGGAAGTAAGGAGAACGTGAGGAAGAGAGGAGGAAGGATGAGGGGAAGAGGGAAGTGGAGGGAGGGAAAAAAGGAAAGAGAAAGAAGGGGGCCCATACATGGGTAGGGGATAGAAGGAAGAGAGACCAGTCCCTGACCATCTTCCCGTTTTGGTTCTGATCCCTCGGCTAAGATCTGATCATTCTCTGGCCATGTGTAGCCTACGGTTCATGACACAGCACTGTGTTTTTGTTTCTGCTGGTTTGGATGGTTTCTAGGTGTAGACCCAGGACTGCAAAGTTCTGGTATCCAGGCAGATAGGATATCTCTCTCTTTACTTCTCCCGTGCCACAAAAGTGGCATCTGAGGAGGAGAGAATTCGTTGGGAGTTAGTGGGACCGGATACAGAGGCCCCAGCACTGCCACAACCTGGATGCATGGCCAGTGCCTCCTGTTCCTTAGCAATGAACACTGGGGGCTTTGAGGGTGTGGGTCAGTGGGAGTGCTGATTTGGTTCTTTGCAAATGGAAGCTTGCCACTGTGAATAATGACATCTGAACACCAACAAATACAAAATTAAGCCCATGGAACATCTTGATTATGATAGATAACACAGGACATTGTATTTATGTATGGAAACTAAATTTAGAAGCCTGGACAAATTGACAGGATCTCTCCTAAATCCATGTGAATAGCCCATGCCAGGTGCCAGGAAGTGGCTTCAGAGACAGAGGCTGGCCACGCTGGCAGGCCCCCTCAATGCCCTAATTTTTTTTGGAAAAAAAGGGGGGGTTCGGTCTGGGCCAGATCATTTTTAAAATGTCTTCATTTCCAAGGTTAAAGAATTAACGGTTTTTGGATGAATCATTTCAGGACGGCTCCTCTTCTCTGCTCCCTTTGTGTCTGTAAACAAGGGAAGGGTGCGGCCTGAGCCTAGCTTGGATCTGTTCTGACAGTGTTTGTGCAGCCCAGGCGGACCCAGTGGGAAAGAGGAAGTGTGTGGGTGGGAGAAGGGAAATCTCTCAGGCTCCCTCCCCTCGCACACCCTGCCCCCTACTTTTAGAGCCCTTACTTTCCATGGTCTCACTCACTTCCGATCCCTTGAAAACTAGGGGCAGCGGCTCAGACGGGTGATGGTGAAGGCGTTCTCTGGAGCAGGGATGCTGAACTTGGCAGATGAGAAAAGCCTGTGCTCTCACCCCATTCCCTCTGAGGAGCCTCTTCATTTTGATCCCCTGGGGCCCCCACCACTCTGACCCCCATGAGGACTTGAAGTAGAGTCACATAAAGAACATCACCCTGTAGCTCACATCTCCCCTTCAAGACTCAGGGTCCAGGTCAGAGACCAGAGTTCCCTGTGTGGTGACAATGAGCCTTTTTCTTCCTAAATTCATATTCCCAAAGGTGTGTGTGTCCTCTGGACTCAGGGATGGCCGAGGGTTTGCAGAGACCATGCACACGGTGGAGGCTACTGCCGCAGTACCCAAAAGCAAGATTCAGGATAGAAGTCAACTGGACCAGGGCTGGGGCCTAACTCTCCTGGTTTACATTGAGGAATCTGAAAATTCTTTTGAATTGGACTTCCAGGCAGTTACAAAAGTTTATATGTCAATGTGGGAAGTCGGGACACATTTAAATAATAGCTTCATAGGTATCTTTTGCATATTTTTGCTTATGGACTATGGCCTTGGCTGAGACCCCCAAATGTTAAAGGTAGGCAATACCACCACTTCACACCGTGTGAACTTGGGTAAGTACCGGAATATCTGAAACCCCCTCCGTTTTCTTGTCTGCAAACTGAGAAAAATCACAATAACACTTATCACAAGCATTTAAGCTAACTATAATTACTGTCTTGTGCCCTTGGCCAAGGATTTCTTTGTGCCTTAGCTTTCTCATCTGTCAGATGGAAGGATTCTAATGGCGTCTGTCTCCAAGTGTTGCTATCAATAGTGCAATACCTTCTGGCAGCGTCTGGCACACAATAAACTGTACATGTTGGTTGTTACAGCCCTCTTCCCGGAGCTCGTGACCCCCTAGCTGACTAAAGGAAACAGCACATGCAGTGCTGAGGTCCCAGCAAGGCCACCACTGCCGTGTCAGAGCCTGAGATCCAGGCTCATCCTGTGATTACAAATCAACCCTGGCCTTCACAGGAAGCATGAGGCCTGGTCCTGCTTCCAGCTGCAACTGTCACTTCAGCCAAGTGTAATCCGATGAATATAAACTAAGAGTTCTGTCCTGGGATAACCTCCATTCTCGTCTGCAAAGGGCTTTGAGGTCTACTCAGAAAGGTGCAAAAAAAAAAATCTTACTTCTCTGGTCAGGGATTCAGCGGTGGAAGCAACTGAGGCACTGGGGAGGACTACTGGCTCCTATCCTGAGGTCTAAGGAGTTTCTGCATGGGATTTTCTACAGCCATGCTAGGCAGCATCTTAGGACTGAACTGGGTTTGGGAATTAACTTGAGATGCTAATTCTGTAAATATCTGAAGTGGTCTGAGCCTTTAAGCAAGGATAGTTCTTTCTACTGCACAACTTTGTCTCTGAGGATTAACACTAGTTTCTGCTCAGCACCAAGAAGTCCATTTCTGGGGTTCACTGTCTGCAACTTAGACCCCAGAAGGGGGTCACTGGCCAACCGATAGGCATCAAGCCTCCATAGCCTCACCTACTGCAGGCTGGCTCCTCCTCCATCTCTGTTCCGTAGACACATTTCGGCTCAGAAGCCTTCTGTTCCTCAGTTGTGTTGATGCATAAAAAGAACGTGTGATATTACATCATTCTAAGATATTTTTGCTTTAAATGCTGTTAAGGAAGCCCTAAGCTAAGGAAAGCGAAAGTCTCCCTGTGCAGTTTCTGATACCAGTCCGAATTTGGAGAGGCTTTTTACCAGCGTGTGGTTCTCAGGACTGATGGGCTCCTTCCAATATCCCTCTTGTCTCAGAAGACATTCGCTCAAGCCAGTGTTGTCCAGCCTGTGCTCCCATGCAGGACGTTAGGGATTGCCTCCACAAGTTTAGCTGCATGACTGTCTTCAGGCTGTTTGTACAGCCATTTCCCAGAGCTCATGAGCAACAACAATCAAACCCCAGTGGCAACTGTTTCTATTCAAGCTTTTACATTAGAGTTCCCTTATTGCCAACAGCCTTGTGCTCTGGGGCTGGTTATGAAATGATGCCTAGCCACGTTTGAATCTGTAGCTTCTGAACGCACACATGGTTTATACACTATAGGAATGGCGCCATTCCAACCCGCATGCTCTTTTCTAAGGTCCTACTTGGTGTGGAACATAAGTATGTGGGTTGGTTTTCACATTGTGCTACCCAAGCCCGGCAATAAATCATGAGCATCTTTCTGACATTTCTTAAAGGAAGTAGCTGCTGTGTGTGACTGGTAACTGTTTTTTCAAGAGTTAAACATCTGAGCTATTTAAATTCCTCTGCAAAGTATGAAAAGCAAGTTAAATAACTGAAGCAAAAGCACTAGAATCGGAAGAATGAGGAGTGTGGTGGTTCTGTATGCCTGGGGGTTGGGAGAAACAATCTGACTGTGAAGGCTCAGCCAAAATCTTCAGCTAACAGAGATTTCGAAGATTTGGGAATGCCCTCATTCAGTGTTTGGGCTAGGTGGAATATACTAGCGGTACAATCAAGTCAGCGCGAACTGGCATGCTGTTTGCTGGGTAGCACAGGGTGGGGGTGTGAGTCCAGGGTGTGGGACAGAGTGTGGTAACTTCTGGGTGTGCCTCTGAAGTAGCTGAACTATTTTCTAAACTTTCTGTTTATGAATACGGATCAGCGGGACAGCGATGATATGGCATGATCGTCAGTGTGTTTCATCCATGAGACCCAATTTAAACAAATGTATCCGCAGCACAATACACCGCATTCTGTGTCATGTCTTCTCTGCTCAGAAGAAATGGAAGGTACTGTTAGTTTATGCCCCATGAAGGGAGAGTTTGGGTTCCATGAATGTACCTTTGCATGTTTGCATAGCTGTTGCCTATTTTCGCTTATTGGAATATTTCAGCTGTATCTTAACAAATTAAGTGGAAATGGAAGTCTCTGTCTCAACCAAGTCAGAGTAGTTTGCTTTATAACAGCCTTGAAGCAGATCTACTATGAGCACTTGAAAATTAGAGGGAGCTAGGCATAAGGTATACCCCTATAATTACAGCACTCGGGAGACCAAAGCAGGGAATCTTAGATCTGTTCACCTGGGAGTGGGGGTGGTGTTTCTAGTCCATTGAGTATCTTCTCCAGGGGAAATCTGCAGAAGGAAAGCACATTAAGAGTGGAACAAGATTAGTGTTTCTGTATTACATAACAGCTACGACAGCTGTAAACTGGCATTTCTGCTTCCTTTTACAAATACAGCACATGATCTGGGCATGGTGTTCCACACCTATAATTCTAGCATGTGGGAGGTGGAAGGCAGAAGGACTGGGATTTCAAAGGCTTTGTAGTGAGTTTGAGGCCCTATCTCAAGACAAAATATAAAAAACAAATACCATAAGTATTTTTTTGCTTTAATATACATTTATGCTTGGGTAGTCCAACTTTCAAGACCTGAGGTAATTCATTGGCTTAAAAAGACTTAACCTATCTCTGCCTAGCTCTATTGTGTTGTTGATGTCATCCTTTGTATTATATTCTTGGTTGTGTTTGTTTCTCTACTTCCCATATCTTGGCTATGTTTGGCATAGGTGTATATGGTTACCTTATGTGCACTCTTATGGAACATGGGCATAAATGAAATCAAAGTCTAAGGAAATATAATTCTCTCAAGGCAACATATGAAAATGCTTTATTATAGGAAACAATGTGTTGTAGTTTTCTCACAAATATAACTCCAGGGTATCAAAATTATCAAAGGCCTTTTCCTCCTGTTTGTGTCTATATAGAGTAGTCAATATACTTAGCAAGAAAGAATTGCATCACATTTGGGCCTGAGGAGCAAGGGCAGCACTTGGAAGAGAGGAGAAAGCTAAATCATGTGACATAGCTTGAACTGGTGGGAATGTACCTTGTACATCCAGTTACTAATCTTTAATCTTTGTACGAGGCAGAGAGCCAGCACATCCAGTTAACCAGGATAAATGATTAAGGAGCATCATGTAAAAACTGCTGAACATAATTCACTATAACCAAATACAAGAATCTCTGGGGTCAACTACCCTTTTAAAAAGATTTATTTCATTTTATTTATGTTTATGATTGTTTTACCTACATGTATGTCTGCATATCACATGCTTGTCTGATACCCACATAGGCCAGAAGACGGCTTTGGATCCCCTGTAGATGGAGTTACAGAGAGCTCTGGGGCACTCTGTGGGGGCTGGGAACTGAACCTAGGTCCTCTGCAAAAGCAGCCAGTGCTTTTCCAACTGCTGATCCATCTCTCCAGTTCGGAAGCCAACTAATGACAAGATCCAACTGTGAGAAAAGAACACAACACAAAATAAAAGCCAAAGAATCTTTGGGAAGGTTTCTTGGGCTCACAGTGAATCTGACACGGCTGCCGCTGAGAAGCCATCCGTGAGTAAAGTACATCTAAGAACATAACAGCCTTTACTGTTGCAAGGAGGCTTAAATCCAGCAGGTGCTCCAGTCCAGTTTCCTATGTGGAAGGGTCAAAGAGCAGGTCTGAACATGGCTCTTCCCATGATATTCTTTAAAACATGTCTCACAAGATGTTTGGGCTTCAACTAATTGGATAAAATAATAATTACCATCATAGAAAAGAAATGGATGATTTCTATAATATAAAAGTGAGTCTGAGGAACCAATAAGGGGAAGATCACACTACAGGAAAATATACAAAAGATCCAGAGAGTTCAGGAAAAGGAACAAAAAACAGGAAATAGATATACGAAAATATGCTCCGCCTCACTCAGAGTTTAAAAAGTCGAGCTCAAATGACGATGGGGCAGCAATTTTCACTTCCAGCTGGCACAGATTCAAAAGGATAGAAAGACAGCAGAGAAATGACCCAGCAGGTAAAGGCACCAGCCACCAAACCTGGAGGCCTGTGTTCAATCCCAGAAACCACTTGATGGGAGGAGAGGCCTGCAAGCTGTTCTCTGACCTCCACTTGCACTCATCCACACAGCCCCACACAAAATAAAGTAGAAATGAATCTTAAAAAGCAAGAGAGAGTAGAAAGAAGCCAGGCATGGTGGCACATGCCTGTGATGCCAGCACTTGGAGGCACAGGCAGAAGAATCAGACATTCAAGATCATCTCCAACTACATAGTAAGTGTCTTAAAGAAAACAAAAGGTAAAAACAAGATCTCAATGCTAGGAAAGGGTGATGTCCATGTAGTATGGTGCTGGCCATTTTATTCTCACTGTCTATTAAAACTGATCGGTATGTTGTACTTAACTGAGGCAAGGAGAGGAAAGTGCACAAAGATGAGTGTTTATGGATCCTCACAGTATCCTGAAAACAAACCGCTAAAAGATTGTGATAGAGTATGCAGGCTCGCCGAAAGTGTCCCAAGATACAACAACTGAAAAGAGCAAATAACCAAGATAAGACCGAAATAATTTAATTTCTGTTACACAAATGGGAAAAATCTAACTGTGTATACTCTGACATGTAAGCACTAGCTGCTTTGGGGAGGGTAGCACTTTGGAGTGCCTTCCATTTATAGCCAATGCATTTCTTTAATATTGGATCATACATTAAAGTTAAAATAAGGACAATGTTAAAATAACAACATAAACATGTTAGGAAATTATCATGTGATTTTTCTCGTCAAAGATAGTAAATATGAATCTAAATAGCCATCTAAATCTATATTCCTTAGTATTCTCTAAGACTAACAATATGGACTTTTAAAATTGATCATGGGAATGAAGAGATGGCTCAGCGGCTAAGAGCTCTTGCTGCTCTCCCTGAGGCCTGGAATTCCGTTTCCAGCAGTTCCAGGGGATCTGATGCTTCTGGTCTCCACAGGCACCTGTGCTCACATGCACAAACCCACATAGACGTGCACAGATAGCTACACACAAAATAGTAATAATAACTTTTAAAAAATAATAATAATTCAATGTGGTGGTCATGGGGGCACATGCCTTTAATCCCAGCAAATGAGAGGCAGGCAGATTTCTGAGAGATGGAGGCCAGGTTGGTCTATAAAGTGAGTTCCCAGACAGCCAGGGCTATGTACAGAGAGAGTCCTTGCCTCAAAATAAATAAATAAATAAATAAATAAATAAATAAATAAATAAAGTACCATTAAATATGAAAAATTGACGACGCTGTTGTAGATTAAAAACAACTAAATGAATTAGGTGAACTTTGCTTAAATTCTCAGTGCAAAATCACAAGGAAACACTTTATAAAGAACTTTGCTGGGACACATCTGCATTGGTGAATGTGGCAGGACAGTATTCTAGGATGTAAAATTTAGGAAATACGAAGATAAGAAACCCTCCTTTACCTGAACGGTTTTGCGCCTCTCCTAGTATGGATTTATGCTATTTAATCTTGATTATTTGTAGGAGACGAAGACTGTTTCCTATCAAGGCTAGTGTTCTGATTATAACAGTGCTTGCTGAGGGATACCAATGCATTCATTTCTAGAATAACTTATCTGGTTTATAGATTTCAAACTAGTGCCTAAAAGTCAACAGGATTTATTATAAAGCTGGAAAAAATATGAGCTGGAGAGGATGTCAAAGATCCTACAGTATCAACCCCCATATGTTACAGATGTGCAGAGGGACATGGACATGCTGGGTGACTTACATATAGTTAATCAGGAGAATAGGTTTGAGGATTCTTGCCACCATATTCAGAATTCTTACCATAAGTCATTAAGACTTATTTAACCCTTGCTGAGCATCAAAAATGGACTAGACTTCCCACTGCCTTGCCCAAAGAGAGTCATTTTCTACACAGAAAAAGGCTTAACACTGAGGGGAAATTACATGATAATCTTCAAGGAACAAAGAGCCTACAAGTTCCAGCACTTGTAATCATGCAGGCCGCCTGCCCGGTGCAAGCAGCGCTAGGCAGAACTAAGACCTGGCCTTTGCTTGACTTTTTTGTTACATAAGAAAGCGCTGGGAGTTAGAGCCAACTTTTTTTTTTGAAGAAAAAAAAAGGCAAAACAGCTAACAAAAAAAATTAAGTCCTTTATTCACTTAATCAACATTTCTAGCCTTTCTGGTGGAATGATGGGAAATGAATTAAACCCATCAATCAATGTAGTCATTATAAAATGTGTATATCTTGCTTGGGTTAAGGACTCCAGATTGGCACAGCCCCATTTTAAATGGTTTTCTGAGAACAGCCTGGTAGGGGCACTCTTCACTGCCCCTGAGGCTCTGAGGGGGTGTGCATCTTGTGCCTTTACTCTGTGCTGCTTAGTTTTTCTGCCAACTTGAAGCAGCTGGAGCCATTTGAGGAGAAGAAGAAAGCTCCACTGAGAAATGCCTCAACCAGGCTGACTTGTGAGCAAGCCGATGGGGGCATTTTCTGGACTAATGATTGACACAGGAGGGCCCAGTGTACTGTGAACAGTGCAACCCAGGTGCAGGTGTAAGAATGCAGGCTAGGCAAACCAAGGGGAACAAGCCAGTAAGCAGCACTCTCCCTCCCTGCCGCCCCCACCCCGCCATGGCCTCTGCTTCAGTACCTGCCTCCAGCTAGAAAGCCCTGACTTCCCTCAATGATGGACTATGATGCAGAAGTATAAGATAAAATTAACCTTTTCCTTCCCACACTGCTTTTGGTCATGGTGTTTTATCACAGCAATGGAAACTCCATTTCCTTACAATCAATTGAAAGCAGAAAGAGTTTTGCTTGTCAGGAAGGAATTTGTCTCTGTTAGTTGGAAATAATACTTGAGACTTTCAGGATTTCAATCATGTATGCACCTCTCTGTGCGGAGGCCGCAGAGGGAGAGATATGTGATCAAAAGGATGGTTCCAAAATGAAACAAATTCAATTCTAATTGATTGTAGATCCCTTGGTGAGGTCACCATGCTCAAATTTGGGGGAGGGTATGTAATGTTAGCTCAGCTCAGCTACATTAACGCTTAAGTTTCAAGGGAATGGAACGCAGAGACTCAGTGCTAGTTTGACTCTGGAATGTCCTCTAAAGACCATTTGCTAGAGGCTTGCTCACCAACCTGGGGAACTATAGAACCTCTAGGAGATGGGACCTAATGGAAGGAAGTTAGGTTGATGGAGTTGTGCCCTTGAAGGAGATACTGGGATCCCAGTCTCTGCTCTGTGGTACCAACTATCAAGAGCTGAGCATCTCTGTTCCATCATGCGTCCCCGCCCACATCATGATGTGCCGTCTTACCACGGGCCTCAGAACAAGGGAGCCAGCTGAAACCCCTGCAACCGTGAGCTGAAATAAAAATGTACGCCTTTGAAAACGTTTATCTCGGGTACCTTTTAGCAGCGGAAAACTGTGTAGTGGTTATGTTCTGGGTAGGAAGCCTGAGAATGTCGGCTGGTCAACAAGGTAGGGAAGAAACGGTGAGTCCCAAGGGTGCTCCAGAGCCTTCTCAGAGAGAAAGGCGGAAAGTAGGGTCCAGCTTACAATGCCAGTGTGTCTGACCCAAAACTCAACCACCATGACCCAAGCTATAGTATGTGCTGCATACTGGCTCTCTGTGATCTACTTTACTTTGGCTATAGATCATCTGAAAACTACCATCCTTCACCAGCAATGGCCAGTGATGTCCATGCACTTCATCACTGTCATGAAGAGCACTTCTTCGAGGAGTTTACAGTTTTGGAATCTTCAGAAACTCCAGAGGAAATCCAACTGTATTCAGAGCCAAAAGCCCAGAACAGTGTAAGGTGGAGATCAGTTAAGCATTCAGTGATGTGTTATGGATTGAAAGTGACTCATGGTTTGGTGGGGAGGGCAGGAAGGGAGGGAAGAGGAGGAGAGAAGGGAGAGCCCTGAGATGGTGGGGGGATGCTGAAAAGGTACAGAAGTTTCAACACTCTCTCTCAAACAGTGGAAACTAAGCCTTAAGGAGAAGAGGATTTGAAGACATGGGGCATCTCACAATCTGTATGACCAAAGGTGGAAGTTGACAGATGCCAGGGTCAGCTTGGGAAACAGTACATAGAGAAAACATATGGATGATCCACGGTGTTTCCATTTTTCAGATTATTTACTCTGACTGTAACCTGAGCAAGGACAATTTCCTGTGGTTTATAAATAGGCCCCAGCTATTTTCGTAAACCTCTGTGTCGATGACCCTTTGTGCAATGTTCCATGGAGACTTCAGATTTCCAGAAGGCAGAAGAAAATATATAAATATATGAGAGATGATCCTGATGTGAAGCCCCACCAGTAAAAGCCATCACAAAGCTTGTGCAGAGGCTCTGCCCTAACCAGGTACTCACCTTCCCCACCCCTCCCATTTCCTCCTGGTTACTTTGCAGAATACCCAAGGCCTTGGCACAGTCGAACCTAGAAGTTGGGAGACAAAGAAGCACAAGAGCTGAACTCATTTGCGTGAGGTCACAGAGAGGGTGGTGCCATGTTACAATTCAGCTTTCAAATTTCCTTCAACCCATGCTCAAACACAGGATTTCTATCTACATCCATCACTTAAGAAACCAACAGAACTGAAATTCCCACGTTTTCTAGGATGGGAGCCTTTTTGCTAGGCTGAGCATCCCTATAGCCTATACCTGAGGAACCTTCAAAGCATTTATACACATTAGCTGGTGTACTACAGAAAAGAGATGATTCTCTCAGTAGCTAAGGGCTCAAGTTAATATAGATATGCACTGTGCTCAGTCTTTCTGAACTCTTCTGTGTTCCAATCCGTTCAACAACATTTGAGTTGCTATGTATTGTTCATTATGACCTGAGAAAGATGTTAAATGAATAGATATCTTTTATTTGTATGTTTCTTTTGGTTTCTTGCTAATGTAGATATAGGGCAAACAGGAACTGATGATATACCTTCCAGTCTTAAATAGTTGGTAAAAGAAGAGAGAAGGCCCATCATTCACTCACAAATCAGGGTGAATTAAAATTAATAACAATAAAAATAACAGCAAAGTAATGCAAAAACCCTGCTAGAAAACCACCGGCCAATCTTGTTACCTGAAGAAATCTCTGTCAAACATCTCCCAGACTGCAGAATCCTGCTGGGAGTAATCCTATATGGTTTTCCGAGTTCGGAGCTGTGCCAAAGACCTCTCTAAATGAGAATGGGTATTAGCAGCCCTATTCCCTTACAGTTGGGTCACCAACTGTGTTAAAATTAAACCATCACCAATAGTATTTCTGGCCATCCCCATAGGCCTTCCAAATACCTGAAATTTCTAAATTCTGTGGTTGAAATGGAAGCTCCACCCAATCTATCAAATGTAATAGCACCTGCTTTAAGATGTCTTTTCATGGGCAGAAATTATATCTAGAGTGTCATATGCACGTGTCCAAGTTTTTTTTTTTTTTTTTTTTTAGTGATACAAGGTTTTTCTTCTTTAATCCTTTTTTCTTTTAAGCGATAAAATTTTTCTTGGTTTAGTCATACCACACATGTAATTTTTATATTCACAGGGACTTCCAGATGAGAGGGTGAAGCATTCTTTGTGGACCCCTTTTTATATAGATGGATTGTATGTTAACATACATGTTAACATTGGATTGTAAGTTAAACCACCTGATAACTAGAACATAAGTCCATGTGGGAAAAAATAAGTTAATGGACATTGAGGAGGCTGATGTGTCCTATATATGCTTTTTTGATTTTGTCTCCAATGTGATTAGCCTCAAGATTTGAAAAAAACTAGAACGAAAATATTGTGGCTCCTACTCTGGAAATCAATCAGGTCTTTCCATTTTGATATTTTAAAAAGAGTCACATAAATATATACAAAGACTCAAACCAAAAACAGACCAAGACAGCAAACATCACTTCGCTGAGATGTGGCAATTGGAGTGGCTTTTCTTCTGTGCGACCCACAGGAAGAGAGATTCAGGTCTTCCGTCCTGGGCATTTGCATGTTTGCAAATACCAAGACAGTGTGAGGGTGGCAGGATACACCTTCCCGCCTTTCTCCAGCAGAGCCCGGGGGGACTTCCCAGAGGGGCTCCCTTCCCAGTGCTGCTTCCTGAATCACCTAGAACAAAACAAAAAACAAAACAAAACAAAAAGGAGGGATTGGGCTGAGTTATTTTAGAAATGGGGATGAAACATTTACCTCTTGAGTCTAATGAATTTTAAAATTTTACATACAAAGTAATGAGTTTCATCATGACCCCCCCCCCTTTTTTTTGGTTTTTCAAAACAGGATATCTCTGTGTAAAAGCCCTGGCTGTCTTGGAACTAGCTCTTGTAGACCAGGCTGGCCTCGAACTTACAGAAATCCGCCTACTCTGCCTCTGCCTCCCGAGTACTGGGATTGAAGGTGTGTGCTCCCACCACTGGCCATCATGACAAAGGACAATGATATATATTTATCATTGTCCTTAGTCCCACCACTTCTTCCTCCCTCTCTTCCTCCCTCTCCCTTCTACTGGCTCCCTTTCTCCCTCATGAAGCCTCCTTATGTTCTCATGTCTCTCTCTCTCTCTCTCTCTCTCTCTCTCTCTCTCTCTCTCTCACACACACACACACACACACACACACACACACACACACACACACACACACACATTTACTCATTCATTATATGCTTATTTATGTATATATTTGAAGCCACAGCCTAGAGACAGGAAAACATGCAATAATTTGTCTTTTTTTTTTTCTCATTCATTACTCTCTCTTGCTGCCCTCTCTCCCCTCCCTTTGGACTGCTTCCCTGCCTCCTCCTCTATGAGACTCCCTCTACTTTCATATTATACACACTGGTTTGTTCATATGCTTGCTGACTTTCTAAGAGACTGACTCAGGCTTGCCTCAACCTCGCTATGTATTCCAGATTAACCTCTCAATCTTCCTGTCTCAGTGGCCTGAGTCCTGGGATTGCTGGTGTGTGCCACCATGCTCAGTAGGGTTCCTATTTCTTTTCCTTTATTTTATTTTATTTTTTGAGACTAGTATTTAATTGCAACATTTCTCCTTTCCATTTCTTCCCTCTAAATCCTCCCATATATCCCTCCCCACTCTTCTTCAAATTCATGGCCTCCTTTTCAGTGTTAATGGCAAGCATGTATAGATATACATACATATTTATTTTTTAATTATTTATTTTTATTTTATGTACGTTGGTGTTTTGCCTGCATGTACATCTGTGTGAGGGTGCTGGATCCCCTAGAACAGGAGTTACAGAAAGTTGTGAGCAACTATATGGGTGCTGGGATTTGAACCCAGGTCCTCTGGAAAAGCAGCCAGTGCTCTTAACCTTGGAGCCATCTCTCAGGCCCACATATGTATTTCTAAATATAATCTGTTCAGTGCATATAATGCTACCTGAATGTACGTCTTCAGGACTGACCATTTGGCACTGGACAGCAAGTTGGTGTGCTCTTCTTTGGGGAAGACCACCTCTCCCATTTCCAACTTTCCTCAGTTATCTAGTTCTTTGTGTAGGTATAGGGGTGAGGCCTCACAGGCTTTTCTCCCAACAGTTTGGCATGCTCAATGGTGTCACCCTTACTTAGCTCGTGTTTGGGCCGTCATACTGGTGAGACTTTATGGGTATAGCTTCTGATAGTACTAGGAAATGATCTTATGGCGAACTCCCAGATCCTCTGGCTCTTACAATCTTTCTGCTCTGTCTTCTGCAATGTTCCCTGAGCTTTAGCTGCAGGACTGCTCTGCAGATGTATCCATTGGGACTGGATGCCACAACTCTGTATTTTGATTGGCTTTCATTTTCTGTAGTGGTCTCCATTTGTTACAAAGAGAAATTTTCTTGATAAAAAGTGAAGATTAAAGTTATTTGTGGATGTCAGGGCCAATGTTTATAGATTATTGTCAGAGATTATGTTGGTTTAGTAAATTAGTTGTTGCAGATTCTTCTCCAATAACCATGATTTTACTATCACTGAAATGTTAGCTAGGTTCCCAGTACCAGGAATGGTATCTCTCTTGTTAATCAGGTCTTAAATCCAATTAGAGAGATGTTGGTTACAACCAGGGTATGTGTGCCACGACTGCACCATTAAGATTATCAAACCATGTTGGTTTCTCTTTCTCAGTGTAGTTACATGGACATCTCTGTAGGTACTTTCATCTCTGCCATTATATAAGTCTATTATATACTATTCAGGCAGCTGTATACATCCAAGTGACTAGAAGGAACAAGGTCTGAGCACAGAAATTTCTGCTCAAAAACCCTTCATTGAACTGTTCATAAAAGCAAAAAACCTGAAACAACACACAGAAATAAATGTGTGGCATATCCACAGAACACCATAAAGCTATAATGGTAAAGAAAAGGATAAAGGAGCAAACAAGAGCTCTCTAGGATGTCATAAGTTAAAAAAACAAGGGGCAGAGCAATCCCTACAGCATGTTACCTGCTGAGTAAGAAGTGAAGAAAAGTTTTAAGAAATACATTTGGTTCTGTTTATATATGCCTAAAGAAACACTGGATTGGTACCCTGGAGAGTAGTGTTTAGCCAATTTACAAAAGTAGTTTAAAAACCTTTGAAAATGTGTCTTTAAGTCTGCTTTCTTATATGAATGGGGGGTGTGTGAAGTAACTGGAAAAGGGGTTAGACAAAATAAATAAAGATACATATAATTTTTAGTTTTCATTTTTTATGATGTGTATATGAGGTGCGGTGGTGGGAGGCAGGGTGAGATGCCATGGTGCATGTGTCAAGGCTAGAGGGTGACTTGTGGGATTGGTTCTCTCCCTGTAACTATATGTGGGCTCTGATGATTGAACATAAGTTGTCAGACTGCACAAAAATGAGCCATCTTACCAGCACAGGGTACATATCTTTAACCTTAGTGTGTGTGTGTGTGTCTGTGTGTGTGTGTGTGTGTGTGCGCACAAATGAGTGCAGGCATGCCTACTCATACATGTCCATGAGGAGACCACAACAGAACGATGTCAGCTGTCTGCCTCTGCTGCTTTCCACTTTATTTTGGGGTGATAAGGTCTCTCACTGAACCTGGAGCTTGCCATTTCTGCTCTATTAGCTAGCTAGTGAGTTCCTAGGATCTGTCTGCATCCCCTACTGTGAAACAATCTTTCTACACTGTAAATATGCATTGTTCTCGTTGTTAATAAAAAGCTGACTGGCCAATAGCTGTACAGGAAGAAATTGGGCAAAACAGCCGCACAGAAGGAATGCTGGAAAGATGAGGGTGGAGTCTGGAGTCATCAGCAGATGCAGAGAGAAGCAAGATGCAAGAAATCCGTACTGAGAAAAGGCACCAAGTCACATGGTAAAGCATAGATAAGAAATATGGGTTCATTTAACTGTAAGGACTAGCTAGTAACAACCCTGAGCTATTGGCCAAGCATTTATAATTAACATTGAGTCTCTGTGTGGTTATTTGGGAGTGGCTGCCAGCACAGGAAAGCTCCACATACCATCCCCACCCTCCATCCCTATTCTTATCTCCCAATTCTGGGGCTAAAGGCACTCACTGCCATGCCTGACTTACATCTGGGGACCCAAACTTGGGTCTTTGTATTTGTGTGGCAGACACTTTACCTATGGAGCCATCACCTCAGTCCTCTGATGTGTGTGTGTTCTTGTGTGTGCATGCGTGTGAGCATATGTTATGGCGTGTATATGGAGGTCAACGGACAACCTCGCATGTTAGTCCTGGCCTTCCTTCTACCGTGTTCGAAACTGGGTCCCTCTGTGTTTTGCTTCTGGGTAAGTCAGGCTAGCTGATCCAGGAGCCTCCAGAGATTCTCTGGTTCACCTCCCATCTCTTTATAAAACACCAGGATTACAGATATCTGCTGCCATGCCTGATTTTACAAGAGTTCTGTGGGTTCAAACTCAAGGCCTCATGCTTACATAGCAAGCAAGCATTTGAGTACTGGCTATCTCCCTAGTCCTGATTTGATAAAGTGAACGGATTGCTTATCCAAAGAAAAATCTACAACTAAAAGAGAAGTCTCTGACTATGGCAGTGAGCATTTTAAACAAAATAGATGAGAACTAAGACATGATGGGCTCATTCATCACTGTAGCTTTGTACTAGGGTACAAAGCCCTGTAGCAGAGTTGTCACCTGATGCTGGTGGTGTGGAAACCTGGAGCCATAGTCGCTTGGGACGAGAGAGGTTGGAAGCAATACCAACAGCCATATTCCTTCTGAAGATCAGGGAGAATGACATTCATGGGGACAGACCAGGTATCCCAGCTAATGCTCAAATGTCATAGCGGGAAAATAAACTGAAGAGTGAGGAGAGCAAGCTTTAATTCCTTTCCTAGTGATAGGCAAAGCTAGGATTGCCTATATCAACACCTAAGACCAAACAGGAAATGGCTTATGGGTGACTCTGTTGTCTTCCCAACCAACAGGTGAAATCCCAGACTTCTCTCCAATTTTGCTAACCAGTAAGAAACTTGGACAGGATATATATATTCCGTCCATCCTATTACAGAGTCCCTAACAATCTGAGATCCAGTGTATGGATAATCTCTCAGCTTGCTCAGCTTCCGAGTCCTCTTTGGAGAGATCAGAAAAGCACAAATGTCCCTGCAGCTGAGACAGGCCTGTGTTTACCCAGGACTCCCGCTTGGCCACTCCTGGGAAAGCCTCAGGAGAGCTCTTCAAAGCAGCCCTCAAAAAAACAAACACCTCCACCCCACCCCACCTCCTGCCCCCTTCAGAAAAGAAACTACAGTATTGCTCTGTTCACTGAACACAGGGGATTTTATATTGAAGGGTTTTTGTCTTTTCTTTTCTTATTCCACATTGGCACTGTTTACTAAGGAGCGGATGGCTTTCAAGTTGGGTTATTTGAAACATAAGCACTTAAGAATCCAGATGCTTAAAACTTTCCCAGTCCATACAGCCTGCATCTGAAAACCGCATTGTTGCAGTTTTATTGAAACTATGCCTGTTGAGGGGAAAGGGTGTCTTTGACTACATTTTAGAGTTGTGTGTGTTTATATCAAAGGCGGATGAATAAAATGTCTCAGATCTTATTTCCTCCTTCAAGCTTTTGGAAACAACTTTTATGGAGTGTATTGACATTAATGTTCGTAATCCCAACACTCAGAAGGCTGGCATAGGAGGATCCCAAAGTCAACTCTGAGACACAGAAAGCCACTGTGTCTAAGGCAGAGTGACAGGGGCTTAAACTTGTGCTTGCTCTAACCTATCAGTAAAGGAAGGAACTCAGGAGAGAAAGAGCCTGTGAACCATAAGAAACAACCTGGAGAGTCAGGGTCGGGTGTGGAGGGAGGAGTCCATTTATCTTCTGACAGAGAGACATCACATTTATGCTGTGGACATGTGTCTAATCCACATCAGAAGCTGTAGGATGGAAATGAGGTTATTCCAAATACAGAGGTGTTACTTAGGGGGCAAAGCAGACAGAATTTTAGGTCTCACTCTAAAGCACTGGTTCTCAACCCATGGGTCGCTGACCTCTTTGGGGGTCAAATGACCCCTTCACAGGAGTAGCATATGAGATATCCCGCATATCAGATATTTACATTATGATTCACAACAGTGGCAAAATTACAGTTATGAAGCAGTAGTGGAAATAATTTTATGGTTTGGGGTCACCACAACATGAGGAACTGTTAGGAAGGCTGAGAACCACAGCTCTAGATTGAGGAATACTCCAACAAACTGCCTCTGACCTTCTCTACTGTCTGTAGAGAAATGCTCTTTTCTGATTCTCTTTGAGTCTCTGAACTTTCTTTAATAAACTGGAGGCACAAACCCTTTACAATGGCCAGTAAACTGTGTCACACTTGGGGGACAGAGGTTCATCTTGAAGCAATGGCTCTCTGTCCTTGCCAAGGTTTTATGCACACTTCCAGAGAGTGACACTGTTCTTTGGCTCACAGAAAAGCATCCTGACTCTCTACCCCGCTCCCCGCCCCATAGCCACCGAGGCTGATGGGGATGTCGGAGAACCTGGGACTTGGACATCTGACCTCAATTTGGATTATTTTGTAGTTAACCCAACTTTTAGTTGCTTTCCTTCAGTTTTCCTAAGTCTGAGGATTCAGTTACTGATGACATCATTTGACAACAACATTGTCCAAGAGAAAGGTAAATGCAGTCCTTATATATAATTTAAAATGTCCAATAGCTACATTTTAAAACATAAAATGGTGAAGTTAATTTTTATAAACAGAACTTATTTTACTTTTTATAACTGTCGTGTCATTTCAAAATGTCTAAATTTTAAGGGTTGAGGACTGTTGAGATGGCCCAGCTGGTGAGCATGCTTGCTGCCAAGAACAATGACCACGTTTGATTTCCAGAGTCCACACAATGGACTCCTACACACACAAAATAAAATGTAACAAAAAATCTGGGGGCCTGGTAGTGGTGGCACACACCTTTAATCCCAGCACTCAGGAGGCAGAGGCAGGTGGAACTCTGTGAGTTCGTGGCCAGCCTGGTCTACAGAGTGAGTTCCAGGACAACCAGGGCTACACAGAGAAACCCTGTCTTGAAAAACAAAAAGAACAAAACAAAACAAAAAACTGAGAGATTTTAGTTCTTTTTTTTATAACTGAGTCTTTGAAATCTAATATGGATTTTTATAAAATTTACTGTTAAATAGATTTAGGTTAAAATGTTTACTAATAACCAAACCAAAAATCAAAATTTAAATATAAAAAAGTCACTTTTTCATTTTGTTTTATTGTCCTAGTGATGAAAGCCAGGACTTGTGAGTGTTAGGAAAGTACTCTGTAAGTGCTAAGTTTAAATTTTAATTAATTTAAACTAAGTGAAATTGAAAGTCAAGTCCCTGTTATTCTAGCCACGTTTCAAATGCTTCATAGCCATGTGGCACTAGGCCCGGGAGTCCGGGTACCTGGAGCCTTTCCTTTATCATTCTTAACAGCTACTCGCTTAAGAGGGATTCCAGGAAATCCTTGTGGCTAGTTTCATTCCTACAGTTAGAACCTCAGAATCTCTCGTACATTTCTATGTTGGGATAACTAGAGCCAACTCTCTGTAGACATGCAAAAGAACAGGTTAGCACACATGTGGGAGGTAAACCGCCATAAATCCTATCTCAAGAGGAGGATTCGGGCAAATCTAAAGAGCCTGAAGGCTTTCTGGAAACTGGAAAATTGCTGGACATGGATACAAGACAAGGTATTTTAAATCATTTTACTTTTGAAGTATATTTAACATCTTAAATGACATGCATAAAACAAAAATTACCATCATCTTTTATTTTAAAAGTTTATTTGTTTGTGTGTTTATAGGATTGGGATATCATTGTGTAGGTCATGCTGGACTTGAACTCGTACGTAGTCCAGGCTCTTGGCAATCCTCCTGCCTCAGCCTTCTGAGTAGTGGGATTGCAAGTGTGCATCACCACAACTGGGTGAACGTGAACATTCGGCAGTATTTCATTTAATAAGTAGACTACAAAATCACCATCTTTATATAATTAAAAAATATTGTCATCACTTCAAAATAAAACCAATACTATATCCATTCTGCAGTATTTATACTCTATTTTTTCTCTCTGAATCTTCTACCCGGAGCCACAAATCTGCTTTCCATCTCCATGGATTTACCTATTTTGAACATTTCATATAAATGGAATAATATAACATGTGACCTTTTATCTGGATTCTTTCACTTAATGTTTTCAAGGTTCATTCACAGCATGGCACACGTATCCTCAGTACCCCATTCCTTCATTATGGCTAAACAGTATTCCACTGTATATACAGCACATCTTCTTTATTCATTTTCTGATGGACATCTGGGCTGTTTCTAACTTTTGGCTAGCATGCATAATACCAGTTATTCATATTAGGCACAAGTATTTCCTTAAATACTTGCTCTTAATTCTTCTGGGATGGTTGTCATGTAGAAAATGTACTTTTAGCTTTTTCAGAGACTACTAGACTTTTTCGCAGTGGCTGCATTTTTTTTTATTTCTACCAGCAATGAATAAAGCACCCAACACCTCACCTTTTCACTAATATTTGTTGTTTTCTTTTTATTGTTTTGATTACAGTTATACTAATGGGTATGAGGCATTTTCTATTGTTTTTAATTTTCATTTCCTTAATAGCTGATGAAGTTGAGCATACTTTAGGAGCTTGTTGGACACATATAGAACATTGATGAAAGATACATTCAGGTACTTTGCCCATTTTGAGCTGGAATTTTGTTATTTAAGAATTCTAAGTTTTGGATATTAGACTCTTGGTAAAGCCTTACTAGTTGCTATTCATGATTATCATTAATCACATTCAATTCAAATAAAACCAGAAATCTTTAATAGAAACTTGAGACTATTCTGATTTGTTATAAACTTCCTTTATATTACCATATAATCAGATTTCTTACTACAATGGAAAATTCAGGAAGGGGTGATTTTAAAAAAACAAACAAACAAACTGCCCACTGCTCTCTTTTAGAACACAGATTACACTCTTCTAGGTGTATATTTAATAAATTACTTTATGTCAGCAATTGTACATTTAGTGCCAAAAGGTATTCATTCAGGATGGTGGTTTGGACATATCTCTTTAACAATATAAAATTAAATTTTTTTTTGAGACAGGGTCTCATGTAGCCTAGGTTAGCCCCAAACTTGCTAAGTAGCAGAGACTGCCTTATACTCCTGGTCCTCCTGCCTCCGAGTCCCACATGCTCCCAAGAGCACATGCTTCTGGTACCACGCTTGACTCACCAAAACATTTTGATGCTGAGGAAACTTCCCACACTTCACAGGAGTTTAAAAAACAAAACAAAACAAACAAACAAAAGGACAAGTATAAGAATAAATAAAAATTAAGGAAATTTATTCAGGCTTTTTAAAAAATCTGTTCTAATTTTGAAGTTTAAAGATAAGGTCAGTATAATAAAAGACAGGTTCTACTTGGTCTAATATAACAAAAGAATAATGAGAGTATCATTCTTTTCTAAACCAATTGGTTGTAGTAGACAATCTTTTTGTTTACACAGAATGGTTTCAGGTGTAGTCACATGACTTACTTTGGCATATGAAAGAGGGAGAAGGAGACCAAGTGTCATTTGTGAGTTGCTGGCACAGGCTTCCGTTGTGGTGGAGTGGAAGCACTCATTGACATGAGGCACCCTAACATTAAAGTACCCTGGAATGCTGAGCTGGTACATGGAAGACAGCTGCTCCAGAAAGCCTCTTGGTGCCAGAGTTGACTTTTAAAGCAATAAATTAACCTTTGCTGATTTAGGGACCTGTATGTTAAGATTTGGAAGTTTCATGTTATCGCTCCACAACACAGTCTACAGTTACTAACAGATCTTAACAACATCCCCTCCAAATTTTAAGTGGCAAGTTAAAATGACAATTTATACCTGCATGACTTTTGTGATTTTGAGTGCCTCCCACTCCTGCTGGAGAGTAAGCCTAGGTACAGAGCTCAATCACCAACTTCTCTGCAAAACTTTCATAATAAAATATTTCTAATGGGCATCATGTCTCATGCTGGTAAGCCCAGCACTCAAAAGGCTAATATGGTGTATTGCTGTGAGTTTGAGACCAGCCTTAGCAATAAAGTAAAATCCTGTCTCAAAAAGCAAAAACAAATGCCATATTGTTTCTCTGGAAGACACAGTCATATATAATCATAGGGTATTTTTTAATGGAAAGTAGTTATGTTACAGATATAATGATAAATTCTAGGTTCCTTTCAATCAACCTTAATTCTAATGTAAAGATAAACATCTACAAAACTGCTTCTGAGCTATCTGACGGTATTCTGTGTTGTCACCACCACTAACTAAAGTTTTAAATATTTTTTTTCTAAATATTTGCCTTTTTCAGAAATGTCATCTTAAATAACATCTCCAGGTTTAGAACTGGTCTCTCCTGGGTGATTTTTATTTTCCATCAAAAGACAAGAGTTTGGAACGGCGAGGCAAATGTCTATAGAGAGAATCTGAACCCATGCCTTTCACGTCTTTTTTAGATTAATTACTGGTTGTGGAGGGCAGGGGGCTCCTTTTTGAAGAAAGAATAAGACTTAAGTGGGAGTGGAATGGGGAAGAGGAGATGAGTCATCCATCAAGAGAAGATGTGTTTAAGGACCTGTGATGAAGGAAGCACTTAGGTGGTACCATTTCACAATCGCTCTGGAGGAATGTGAAGTGGGGCGTTTCCCAGTATTGATGTGGTTTCCATTGGTGATCTATTAACAGTGAGGGTGAGGTGATACCAGGCCTACCCTCCCTCATAGATCCATGAAAGGGAAACAACTTTCATTTCTAGTGGATTTCCTTCATTACTCAATAAGGGTAGCAGCTTCCATGTGGACTCTGTTTGATTCAGTTCAACAAATACTTTTTAGAACCTCTTAAGTCAACAAACAGTTCAAAAGAACAAATAGACAAAGAATCCTACCCTTGAAGGAACTGACCTCCTGACTGTGTTTTCAGCCTTCTGACAAAAACGTTAAATTACTTGCCTTCCTCAACTTTTTGCATATAAATCAAAAGCAAGTAAAGCCCCCAAAACGAACAGTCATCTTCAGTGGGTTGTGACAATTGAATTTTGTTTTAACACTAAAATATGCAGCCATCAGCCCTGGTAGTTTTTTAAGCGGGTGGGCAGATCTTTTGGGAACACTGCCTTTGGCTTTTGAAGCCAAGGACCAACTTCCCTTGAAAGGTCCACAGTGCTGTGTTGGGCGTCTTACAGAACTGGGAGAAAACCAGTGTGTCCAGATTCTGTTCCCCAAAGAGCATTTCTATTCGGAGTCATGATGATTCGCCATCCCTTTCATCCCTTCAGAGCAGTTACAGGATTTCTGCACAGCCTGGGAGAAGACAGGGTTGCCAGTGGGCTGGTTTGTGAAGGGTACTTGACATAAATTAAAAAAAAAAAAAAAAGTCCAGTGTCAGAAAATGGAGGCGGCAGAACTCCAATCTTCACGCCATCTCAGGGGTCCTCCCCAGCAGCCAGGAAACGTCACTTCCAAAGATCCAGGACAGAGCACCTGGCCTCAGGTTAAAGTCGAGCCTGTGCTTGGTCATGAGGCAGGAGTTGGATAAACCACTTGCAGACTATTGCCAACTACCCGGGGTGGGGGTGGGGGGAGTGGGATGAAAGCGTTCACCATGGAGGAATACATTAACCGCTTGAAGAAATACGCGTGACTGGCCCCAACGCCCAAAGCTTCCCTCGGAGAGGTCACCGTCACCTTTCTCCAAGCTGGACATCATCACTGAGCTCAAACCAAGCAAACGACGCACCCAAACCTCCCGGTGCAATTCCTTCGCCATTGCATTCTAAAGATGACCATCGTGGGCGAGAAGAGGCTGCACAAGTAACCGGGAAAATTAGCCTGTCTTTTTCCATGGCGATAATCGAATTAGCCTCAAATTAAACGTGTAATTGGCCCTCGCCGGATGCAGGGACAAAAGCCCCCATTGTCCTATGGCTCCGGCGGTGGCGGCTGCAACCTTACCTACCCCGCCCAGGCCAGACCCCTTCGCAGGGAGCGCGGCCCAGGGCCGGGAAAGCACTGGAGCTCGGGGAGAGCGTGCACGCGCTCGCCGTTCCCCGCTGCATCCGAGCCCGCGCTGGGTGGGCGGCTGCCTGGCTGCAGGGCTGCGCGCAGGGCGGAGGGCGCGCGACAGGGAGGAGCAGCTGAAGCTCGGGAGGTGCGGGAGGCGTGTGCGCGCTCCCGACGCCGAGCCTAGCCGCGCCCGCGCCCCTCTCCCCGCCCCGCGCCCCCGCCCGCTCGCCCGCCCCGCGCGCTCTCTCCTCCCTCCTCCCCGCCCCGCGCCCGCCCAGCCCCCGGAATCAGTGCAGCTGTCGCCGTTCGGGCTGCGGATTCCTCCAGTCCCTCCCCCGGCCGCCTCTCCTCCCGGAGCGAGCGCGCAGCCCCGCGCAGCAGCGCCCACTGGTCCCGTCCTGTGAGCCCCGGCCCCAGCCGCCGCCAGCCCCGCGGAGTCGCCTCCCCGGCCCACCCGCCCGGCCGCCGAGGAGCGGGAGGAGGACGGGACCCCGGCGCCCCCACCCCACCCCCGGAGGTAGGTCGGGGTCCGAGGCTGGAGGATGCCAACTCACCCGAGGCTGTCTGCGGGCGGGCGGGCGGAGAAGGGGCGCGGGCCGGGGCGCGTGACGCTGCTGCTGCCCTGCGCCCCGGAGGCCGTGGGGGCGGGGAGCGGGCCCTCGGGGCGCGGCGGGCTCCGCAGTGAGGACGCCTGCCACTGACCGTCGTGGGCCCTGTCACGGGGGTGGGTACCGAGTGTGGGGTCTTCCAGGGGCTCTTCTAATCTCCGTGCGTAACGGTGCGGGGCTGCGGCCGGCGTGGTCCGGGCTGCGCTGCTGCATCCCAGCGCGCCCCGCCGCCCCCGCCTCGCCCAGTCCCGCGCCCGCGCAGGGCTGGGGGAGCCGCCCTGGGGCGCCGCGCCCGCCCTCGCCTCCTGCCATCCAGCCTTCAACAGGTTAGTGCGGGCGCGAGGACCCTCGGGCCCTGCTTAGGGTAGGTGGGCTGGACGCCTCTGGTCACCGGCTCACGGCAGCCGCTTCGGGGGGAGCCTTCCCTTTGTTTTTGTGACAGGAGAGGTGCCAGGTGCTGCCATCGAATGGGGGGAGGCTGTACGGAAAGCATTGCCCGTTATTTTTGCAGTCAAGCCAGAGCAGATAGTGAGGAGAGGGATGTGTGGGAGTGCTTCAGCAGAAGAGAAAATGGATTCGGTACGGGCTCTTTGGGCGGGGATGTGCGTTTTTGGCAAGATGGATGGCTCACGGTGCCCTCACCGTGATGCAGCACAATGCAGCAGTATCGCAGCCTCCGAGCTTCTCGCCGGCAGGGCTTGGCACAGCCACCCGGCGCCTGCGGCCCCCGCCCGGCCCCACCCAGGCCCAGAGCAGCCCTTCGCCTGCCTGCTCCCATAGCTGCTTCTATCTTGTCATGGTACTGTGGCGAGATGTGGCGTCGGAAGGAGCAGGTCATCTACGGTGTGAGGGGGGTAGCCTTCGCTTTGGGGGCGACTCTTCCTGCCCCGCCTGTTGGCTCTGGGGGACCAAGGCGCGCCCTGCAGTACTGATGCAGGCCAAAGGAGCTGGCCTGCGGATGCGGGGCGGGAGTCTGATGCTAACCAGGGACCAGCACTGGAGGGAGGGGCTGCAGAAGGGCACGGCCCAGCGGTGTGCAGAGGCTGTGGTGCATTCGGTGTGGATTCCCAGCTTTTCTGTGCATCGTTCATAAACCATAGCCACAACCCAGATAGGCACTGGTTCCATCATTTATGAAAAGTTCGTGATTATTAATTAGACCGTCACAGCCATGACGTTACAGTTCCTTATCTGTCTTTGGTCATTTCTGAGAAAATGAATTTTTCCTCTAGGAAATCATCTTTGAAGTGAAATAATTTTTCATTTCAAATCATATGCTCCTGAAAACGTTTATTAAAATAAAGTATTATTTCTTTGCTCTTCAGTTATGTTTTTCTAATGCAGAATTAAGGAGTATATAAAGTCTCAACTAATGGCAACCCTTTTAACTAAATTTACATTTCAACACCACACAAAACACAGAACATTACCTTTTGCACAGTTTGGAGCTGATATATTTGAAATAAAGTCTAACTCTCTACAATGTAGCAGTAAATATTCAAAGTGGCATTTTCTTGAAGTAAACTTGAGCAGGCTAAAGAGGTTATGTTTTGAAAATTACCAATATTATATATGTTAATTTTGTCTCATCATCTTCAAATTCATGAATATATTCCAATACAGAGATCCATTAAAGTCACTACCTAAAAATTAGTGATGAAACCAATTTTCAAATGATAAATTTAAATGTCTTATTATGTTAAAAATTAGTATTTATAATTCAAAAGTCATAAAAACAAGAGTTCAAAATAAGTGTGTCTATTTAATGTTCAGCATCAACTTGTAAGCATTAGCTCAAAGAATAAAAAATATAGCATTCTATTAAGTTGTTCTAAAAGAAAATTTTATGTGGTTCTTTTAACCTGTTTTTTTAAAAATCTGTTTTTTTCTGCATAGCAAGTGCAATTATTTGTTTGGATTCTCTATTAAGGATTTGTTCATAAATGTCATGATTGATAGCAAATTGGTTGACTTCAAAACCAGACTTGTAGGTTCAGGTAATGAAATCAACCCTCCAGGCTTGACTGATGGGGTGATGATGATATCTGGCTGCATTTATGGTTGTTTATGTGTATTTTTATTGTGCATATTTTGATAGATGTTGCTGGGGACAGGGGTTGAGGCCTTTGCTGTTGGTATCTCATGAGGAGATGGTCCCCAGTATCATCCAAGTCTCCACTGGTACACAGGAAATGTCCCTTTAAGCTGCCATTTCTATGTTTCATTTATAATGTAAGAGGTGGCAAGTGGGATAAATTTCAGATGTCACCCCAGGCTGACCTAAAATGTAAACATGAAAGTGGGATGTCAATATAATAACTGGAAGGGAAGATCAGCCTTTCAAATCCAAGGGTGAGCCTGCTTTTGTTTTGTTTTTAATCTTTGATGAATCTATTAGTGTAATGTAGAACAGCCTGTAATCTGTGGTGTATGCACGCATGTGCATGTGTGTGTGGTGTGGTGTGTGTGTGTTGTATCTGGTGTATGTATATATGTGGTGTGGTAAGTGTGTGGTGTCTGGTGTGTGTGTGATGTGGTAAGTGTGGTGTTTGCATAGTGTCTGTGGTATGTTTGTATGTGTGGTGTGGTAAGTGTGTGGTGTGTGTGTAATGTCTGTAGTGTGTGTGTATAGGTGGTGTGGTAAGTGTATGGTATGTGTGTAATGTCTGTAGTGTGTGTGTGTGGTGTGGCAAGTGTGTGGTGTCTGGTATGTGTGTGTGGTATGGTAAGTGAGTATGTGTGGTGTGGTGTGTGTTTGTAGTGTCTGTAGTGTGTGTGTGTGTATGTGTGGTATGCGTAGTGTCTGTAGTGTGTGTGCTGTGTGTATGTGTGGTGTGGTAAGTATGTAGGGTGTGTGTGTGTGTGTGTGTGTGTGTGTGTGTGTGTGCACGTTATTTAGAGCCTCTCTAATACTCAAGGGCTGTTCAGAGATGGGCTTTGGATTTGAGCTTCACAGCCGTCCTCGCTATCTAAAACTGTGTTGCATAAAGATTTTTCGAGTATTGTGTGCATGGATTATGCAGACATTTTGAATTTACTATGTTGTAAAAAGCATCCTGTGTTGGTGTCACAGGAGGTTTAGCTGTTCTGACTTACACACCAGCTGCAGAACTCTGTTGTAACTGTCATGTCTGCAGTGACCAAAACCTTCATCTGTAATAATGAAAAGCAGTGGGGCAGGGAAGCACTGTCCCTGGGTCTCTGTGGTGTTGGAGATCCTCCTGGCTGCAAACCTGACACCAGCAGTCCTTCTGGACAACTAGCTCCTTTGTCTTGATGGATGGAAGTGTGATTTTCCATGGAGAGATACTATTTTGAGATAGAAGGATGTTACTAAAAACAGATTTAACTAAACAGGAGGGACAATCACCTGGTGTTTTTTTTTGTTTGTTTGTTTGTTAAGATCATTTTGAGGTTTTCATTTTAAGATCCTATTTTGTGCTTTGTTGTTTTGGGGACAGGATCCACTGATCTAAAACTCCAGGGTTTAAGTGATCCTCCTGCCACCTGGCTAAAGAGTGTATTTTTAGTGTTAGGATTTTTGTTAACTTACTAACTTAGGCTCAGCAGTAATACTCCTTTCATTAGGTTGAGCCCTGTCCAACACCTTTCTTTTAAGGGGTCTTTTCTGCTATTCTGTGAGTTTCCTTACATAACCCTGGGTCCTTCTGCGGTTTATGGGCATGCAACCCAACCTTGCATGGAGGGAGGAGCCAGGGTCTCAGCTACAAAGCTACTGCTGTAGCCCCAAGGACTCCTCTTGCAAGCTTTCAGACTATGCTTTTTACGCTGCACCCTTGCTTCACAGAGACCACGTTTAATTCTCTGATTGTCTCTGTGGTAGTTATGTCATGTTCAAGATTATGTAGTATAAGAGTAACACTTTTTGTAACTAATGAGCAAAACTTATTCCAATTGATAGACATGTATTGTCTATTTTAAACCATCGTCTTCAGGGACTGAGTCATGGATCACTGGTTCAAAGTGTCCTCTGCTCTTAAAAAGGACCATTTGAGTTTGGTTCCAGCACCTACGTTAGGCAGCTCACAACCGCCTATAACTCCAATTCCAGGGACTCTGACTTCATGGGTGCA